>SJYC01069486.1:0-21794 GCA_006408675.1 Madoqua kirkii
GTGGACGTGAGTTTGAGTGAACTCTGGGGTTGGTGATGTATAGCGAGGCCTGGTGTGTTGCGATTCATGGGGTCACAAATAGTCGGACATGACTGAGCGACTGAATTGAACCGAATAGAAGGAATCAGTATGGACTCAGTGATTCAGAAGAATGGATCAGTAAGCCAGAAGACACAGGCATGGAAATCACTGCCATGTAACAGAAAAAAGAATGAAAAATAATGAGGCCAGATTAAGGGACCTCTGGGATAACAGGAAGGAGGCTAACACTCACATTATAGGGATCCCAGTGAGAAAGGGTCTGAGAAAATATTTGAAGAAACAATAGCTGAAAACATCTATGATTTGAGCAGGGAAACAGTCACCCAAGTACAAAAAGCACAGAGAGTCCCATACAGGATTAATTCACAAAGGAAATAACCATAACACATTGTAATAAAAATGACAAATGTTAAAGAAAGAATATTAAAAGCAACAAGGGAAAAGCAACAAATGACTTATAAGGGAATTCCCATAAAACTACCAGCTGATTTTTCAGCACAAACTGCAGACCAGAAGAATGTGCATGATGTACTTAAAAGTGATGAAAGAGAAAAATCTATAACCAAGAGTACTCTGCTCAGCAAGGGTCTCATTCAGATTTGATGGAGAAATCAAACGCTTTACAGACAAGCTAGAGCTAAGAAAATCGAGCACCACAAAACCAGCTTTATAACAACTGTTAAAGAAACTTCAAGAGGCAGAAAAGAAAAGGCCACAACTAGAAACAAGAAAATTACAAAATGGAAACACTGACTGGTAAAGGTAAACATACCATAAATGTAGGAAATCATCCATGCACAAAGCTAGTAGGGAGAAAAAGTAGTAAAACCATTTGTATCCACAATAAGCAGTTAAGAGTTACACAAAACTAATGTAAAATATAAAATAAAGAATAGTAATCATGAGGGGAAGAGAGTACAAACGCAGAGTACCTAAAATGCATTAGAAAATAAGAGATCAACTTACAACAAGTACGTATAAATACACACTCCAATACAAAACCTCATGGTAATTGCAGCAAACCAGAAGTCTGTAATATACATACAAAAAAGAAAATGGAATCCAAATATAACACCAAAGACAGTCATCAAATCACAAGAGAACAAAACAGTAAAGGGAGAAAAAAGGCCTACAAAAACAAATCCAACACAATAAACAAAATGGCAGTAAGAATATACATATCGATAATTACCATAAATGTAAACAGATTAAACACTCAAACCAAAAGACATAGATTGGTTGAATGAATATAAAAAGAAGACCCATAAGTATGAGTTGGTGAGAGACCCACTTCTCAAGAAATACTGAATGAAAGAGACAGGGTGGAAAAAGGCATTTCATGCAAGTGGAAATCAAATAAAAGTTGGAATAGCAATACTCACATCAGATAAAACATACTTTTAAACATAGCTACAAGAGACAAAGAAGGACACTATATAATGATCAAGGGATCAGTCCAAGAAGAATATATAACAACTGTAAATATATGTGGACACAACACAGGAGCACCTCAATAGATAAGCCAAATGTTAACAAACATGAAAGGAGAAATTGAAGTAACAAAATAATAGTGAGGGACACTAACACCCCACTTATAACACCCCACAAATATCTGTCTGGATAGATCCAGACAGAAAATAAAAAACAAAACACAGGCCTTAAAAGACACGTCAGAGCATAGAGCATTCAACCCCAAAACAGAATACACATTCTTTTCAAGTGCACTTGGAATATCCTCCTGGATAGATCCCATGCAGGGGCACAAAGCAAACTTTGGTCAATTTGAGAAAGCTGAAATCTTATCAAGCATCATTTCCTATCATGATGCTATGAAACTAGGAATCAAGTAAAAGAAAACACACAGACACACTGAGATAAAACAATATGCTACTAGACAATCAATGAATCACTGAAGAAGTCAGAGAAGAAATCAGAAAATATCTGGAGACAAATGAAAATAAGATACAGCAAAAGCACTTCTAAGAAGGAAGTTAATAGTGATACAAGTTTATCCAAGGAAACGAGAAAATTTCAAGTAAACAATCTAACATTACACCTAAAGCAACCAGCGAAAGAAGAAGAAATAAAAACCTAAGTTAGTAGAAGAAATCATAAGTCAGGGCACAAATGAATTAGCGGCTAAAACAACAATAGAAAAGAGCAATGAAAGTAGAAGCAGGTTTTGGGTTTTTTTAAGGTAAACAAAATTTACAAATCTTCAGAGAGACTCAAGAAAAAAAGGGAGAGAGCCAAAATCAGTAAAAACATAAATGAAAAAGGAAAAGTTACAACTGACACCACAGAAATACAAAGGATCATCAGTTCAGTTTAGTTCAGTCGCTCAGTCATGTCCGACTCTTCACGACCCTATGAATCGCAGCACGCCAGGCCTCCCTGTCCATCACCATCTCCCGGAGTTCACTCAGACTCACGTTCATCAAGTCAGCGGTGCCATCCAGCCATCTCATCCTCTGTCGTCCCCTTCTCCTCCTGCCCCCAATCCCTCCCAGCATCAGGGGCTTTGCCAATGAGTCAACTCTTTGCATGAGGTGGCCAAAGTATTGGAGTTTCAGCTTTAGCATCAGTCCTTCCAATGAACACCCAGGACTGATCTCCTTTAGGATGGACTGGTTGGATCTCCTTGCAGTCCAAGGGACTCCCAAGAGTCTTCTCCAACACCACAGTTCAAAAGCATCAATTCTTCGGTGCTCAGCTTTCTTCACAGTCCAACTCTCACATCCATACATGACCACTGGAAAAACCATAGCCTTGACTAGACGGATCTTTGTTGGCAAAGTAATGTCTCTGCTTTTGAATATGCTATCTAGGTTGGTCATAACTTTCCTAAAGGCAGAGAAACCAGAGATCAAATTGCCAACATCCACTGGATCACTGAAAAAGCAAGAGAGTTCCAGAAAAACATATAATGCTGCTTTATTGACTATGGCAAAGCCTTTGACTGGGTGGATCACAATAAACTGTGGAAAATTCTGAAAGAGATGGGAATGCCAGACCACCTGACCTGCCTCTTGAGAAATCTGTATGCAGATCAGGAAGCAACAGTTAGAACTGGACATGGAACAACAGACTGGTTACAAATAGGAAAAGGAGTATGTCAAGGCTGTATATTATCACCCTACTTATTTAACTTATATGCAGAGTACATCATGAGCAATGCTGGGCTGGAAGAAGCACAAGCTGGAATCAAGATTGCTGGGAGAAATATCAATAACCTCGGATATGCAGATGACACTACCCTTATGGCAGAAAGTGAAGAGGAACTAAAGATCCTCTTGATCAAAGTGAAAGAGGAGAGTGAAAAAGTCGGCTTAAAGCTCAACATTCAGAAAACGAAGTCATGGCATCTGGTCCCATCACTTCATGACAAATAGATGGGGAAACAGTGGAAACAGTGTCAGACTTTATTTTGGGGGGCTCCAAAATAACTGCAGATGGTGACTGCAGCCATGAAATCAAAGACGTTTACTCCTTGAAGGAAAGTTATGACCAACCTAGATTCTATATATAGAAAATCATAAAGATGCCCCTAGGAAGCTACTAAGGCTCCTCAATGAACTAGATAAAGCTGCAGGATAGAAAATTAATACACAGAAATCTGTTGCATTTCTCTACACTAATTACAAAAAATCTGGAGTAGAATAACAACCCCATTTATTGCATCAAAAAGAATAAAATATGACCCTTGTGGCTCAGATAGTTATGAAATCAAAGACGTTTACTCCTTGAAGGAAAGTGATGACCAACCTAGATTCTATATATAGAAAATCATAAAGATGCCCCTAGGAAGCTACTAAGGCTCCTCAATGAACTAGATAAAGCTGCAGGATAGAAAATTAATACACAGAAATCTGTTGCATTTCTCTACACTAATTACAAAAAATCTGGAGTAGAATAACAACCCCATTTATTGCATCAAAAAGAATAAAATATGACCCTTGTGGCTCAGATAGTAAAGACTCTGCCTACAGTGTGACAGACCAGAAGGGATAGGCTACGCACTCCAGTATTCTGGCCTGGAGAAGTCCATGGACTGTATAGTTCATGGGTGGCAAAGAGTCAGACACAACTGAGCCACTTTCAGTGCACTTCAAATCTACCAAGGGCTTCCCTGGTGACTCAGTGGTAAAGAACCTACCTGCCAATGCAGGAGACACGGGTTCAATCCCACCATCAGGAAGATCTTCTGGAGAAGGAAACGGCATCCCACTCCAGTATTCTTGCCTGGGAAATCCCATAGACAGAGGAGCCTGGTGGGCTACAGTCCATGGGATCTCAAAAGGGTTGGACACAACTTAGCAAAAACAATAAAACCTACCAAAAGAGGCAAAACCCCATACTCCAAAAACTAAGACCTTGATGAAACAAGGTACAACACATGGAAATATACACTATGTTCTTGGGTTGGAAGAATCAATATTGTGAAAATTACCAATTTTATTGTGAAAATTACCAATACTACCCTAGGCAATCTACAGACTCAATGCAACCCCTATCAAATTATGAGTGGAATTTTTCACAAATTAAAACAAAATTTTTTTTTTAAATTTGTATGGAATTATAAAAGATGGAATAGCCAAAGTAATCTTGAGAAAGAAAAATGGAAATAGAGGAAATCAGGCTCCTTGGCTGCTGACAATACTGCAAAGCTACAGTAATCAACAGAATATGGTCCTGGCACAAAAACTGATTAACAGAACAGGACAGAAAGTCTAGCAATAAATCCCTGCACTAGGGTGAATTCATCTACAACAAACAAAGAATATATAATGGAGTAAAGACAATCTATCCAGGAAATGGTCCTGGGAAAAGTGCACTGCTACATTTTCCTAGAGGGAAACACAGGCAGAACAATCTTTGACATAAATTGCAGCAATATGTTTTTGGACCCATCTCCTAGAATAATGGAAATAAAAACAAAACTAACAAATGGAACCAAGTCAAACTTATAAAGTTTTGCACAACAAAGGAAACCTATAAACAAAATGAAAAGACAGCTCATCGGCTGGGAGAAAACATTCACAAATGATGTTACTGACAAGGGCCTGATTTCTAAACTATACAAATAGCACACGCAGCTCCCTAACATAAACACTAACAACCCAGTTGAAAAATAGGCAAAAGATTTAAATATACATTTCTCCAGATGGCCAAAAAGCACACACAAAAAGAAGTTCAACATGATTAATTCTCAGAGAAATGCAAATCAAAACTACAATTAGTTATCACCTGATACCAGTCAGGATGGCCATCATCAAGAAGTCTGCGAATAGTAAATGCTGGAGAGAATGTGGGGAAGAGGGAACCTTCCTGTACTGCTGGGTCAGGATGTAAACTGGTACAGCCACTATGGAGAACAGCATGCAGTTTCCTTAAAAATCTAAAAACAGAATTACCAGCAATTCCACTCCAGGGCATATAGCTGCAGAAAACCCTAACTCAGAAAGATACACGCACCCCAGAGTCCACTGCAGCACTGCTTACAGTAGCCAGGATGTGGAAGCAGCCTAGATGTCCATCAGCGGAAAATGGATAAAGAAGCTGCGGAGCATATACGTGCATGTATGTGCAATGTAATATTACTCAGCTATAAAAGAGAATGAAATAATGCCAACTGCACAGACATGGATGGACCCAGAGGTTGTCAAACTCAGTGAAGTTAGACAGAGAAGGACAAATATCCTATGATATCACTTACATGTGGAATCTAAAAATATTGTATAAAGTATTTACAAAACAGAGTCACAGGTGTAGAAAGACATCTTACAGTTTGGGGGTGGAGGAAAGGGATAAATTGGAAGATTGGAATTGACATATACACATTACTATATACAAAATACGTAATTAATAAAGACCTACTGTATAGCACAGGGAACTCTACTCAATACTCTGTAAGGACCTATATGGGAAAAGAACCTAAAAGAGTGGACATATGTCTATGCATAACTGATTCACTTTGCTGCACAGCAGAGACTATCACAGCAGTCAATCAATTATACTCCAATAAAAAAAATTTTTAATCTAATTTATAAAGGAGCAGAAAACCTAAACAGACATTTCTCCAAAAAAGACATACAGATGGCTAACAGGTACATGTGCGTGCGTGCGTGCATGCTTAGTCACTTCGGTCGTGTCTGACTCTCTGTGACCCCATGGACCACGGCCAGCCAGGCTCCTCTGTCCATGTAAAGATATTCAATATCACTAATTCTCAGAAAATGAAAATCAAAACTACAGTGAGGTATCACTTCATACAGGTCAAAATGGCCACTATCAAAAAGTCTACAAATAACAATTGTTGGAGAGGGTGTGGAGGAAAGGGAACTATCCTACTTTGTTGGTGGGAATGCAAATTGATAGAGCCTCTATGGAAAACCTTCCTTAAAACTAGAAAGAGTTACCATATAATCCAGCAATTCCACTTCTGGGCATGTCTCTGCAAAAAGCTCTAATTCAAAAGGACATATGCACCACAATGTTTATAGCAGCACTGTTTACAATATCCAAGATATGGAAGCAAC
Source organism: Madoqua kirkii (assembly GCA_006408675.1). NCBI lineage: Eukaryota > Metazoa > Chordata > Mammalia > Artiodactyla > Bovidae > Madoqua > Madoqua kirkii. The sequence goes on from SJYC01069486.1 coordinate 6,582, forward strand.
CTAAATGTCCATCACAAATGAATAGTAAAGATGTGGGGTATATACACACACAACGGAATATTACTCAGCCATAAAAAATGAAACAAGGCCATTTGCAGCAACATGGACGGATCTAGAGATTATCATATTAAGGGAAGCAAATCAAAGACTCATGATATCACTTATATATAAAATTAAAAAAAAACAATACAAATGAACTTATTTACAAAATAGAAATGGACTCACAGATATAGAAAACAAACTTATGATCATTAGAGTGGAAGGGGAGAAGAAGAGATACATTAGGAGTGTGGGATTAACAGATATACATTAGCATGTATAAAATAAACAATAAGAATTTAGAGTATAGCACAGGCAACTATATTCAGTATCTTGTAATAACCTATAATGGAAAAGAATTAAGAAAAGAACACACACACAACACCAAATATAAGCATACTGTAAATCAACTACAGTTCAGTAAAAAAAGAATTAAAAAAAGACACAAAGTAGATTCATCCTTCCACCTCATCCCTTATCTGCCCAGTGACCATACCCCCATCCCAGAGGTATCCAGCTACTAATTTTTTTTTCTGTAGCCTTCTGGAGACTTTTGCCTATAAGATACCATACCCTCATTCCAGAGGTATCCAGCTACTAATTTTTTTTTCTGTAGCCTTCCAGAGACTTTTGCCTATAAGATACCATACCCCCATCCGAGAGGTATCCAGCTACTAATTTTTTTTTTCTGTAGCCTTCTGGAGACTTTTGCCTATAAGATACCATACCCTCATTCCAGAGGTATCCAGCTACTAATTTTTTTTTCTGTAGCTTTCCAGAGACTTTTGCCTATAAGATATACGTATGTACTCCCTCTCCCATGTTTCTTCTCCTACCCGTTTTTTTCACATTTAACAACAGATTTTAGAGCTCTTTCTATATCCATGTTTAAAAGCTTCCACGTTGTTTTAGGTTGCATAATATTCCACTGTATGGAAGTGACCAGGTTCAGGAGATACTATCTCACAATACGGCCTCGTTAGCATATTATTTCAAGCAAAAGGAATCTGAGAAACAGCAGGTCCAAGAAGGACTTTATGACTCTCCCCTGAATCAGGTCATAAGACCCTCACATGAGCGGGTCCCTCTGTATACCCAGGGCATAAAAGCAGCACCCTTATCTCTGAAGCCTGAGGAACACTGAGAAGAGTCTAAATGCCCAGCCATGCTAAGTTTCCTTCGGTTTTCCACTCATAGCTCCTGCCTTTAGTCTTGCCACATTTTCCCGTGGTTTACCAGGCTTCATTAACCCTAGCACAAAACCCACTTAGGCTTAACTCTTTGGTTTTTCTTTCCTTATGAAAACTCCCGTGTTGGGTAAAACTTACAAATTTGTATGCTTTTCTCTTGCTATTGACACAAGGGCCCCAGCTGAAAACTTTTTCTCTCCCCACAGATGCATCATGATTTATTATCCTGAGACCTACTAGTAGACAACTAGACCGCACCTCACCAATTATCATTATGAACGATGCTGCAATGAATAATGTCTTATGTAAACCATTTCATATATATTTGTGTATATCAGCAGGATAAAGTCCTGGAAGCAGAACTGCTGGGTCAATGGGTACTTTGAAATTGTCACTCAAAACTCATTTCTTAGTGTGAGTTGTCCAGTGACAAGATAGAGGGTTCATCATTGTCTCATGTTTACATGATGATAGCCAACAGTTCTAACACTACACACAGAGTATAGGGCATTAGAAACTCAAGTCTTTCCCAAACCAGAGCAGATTTATATGTTAATTAAACTACAGCTGTGGAAAATGATGATGGCTTATAACTGCTGCTTTAGAAAAAATACATGTATGGCATGATACAGAATATAAAGCTGAAAACGAGACTAGACTAGAAAGATAACCTTTCTTCAACCTATCAACAAAAGATAAACTGCCTTCGATGCTTCAAAGTCTCAAGGGAAAATACAACAACTCTAAAATCATCTTTTCGAAATAAGATAGCATGTATCAAATCGATACTGAAATTTCATTCATGACTGAGTCAAATGAGTACCACGGTCACGGTGGCTGGGAATAAGCATCATGGAAAGAGGGCTCAGGCAAGGCTTTGAAGGACTGACAGAATTCTGATACAGTTAGGAAGCAGGGGAAGGGAGAGAAGGCAAAGTTTTTCCAAACCAAATGAGGAAATGGTCAAGATAAGAGCGGTAAGGTTCAAGGAGGTCATTCTGGCTGAAAGAAACAATTCACCTGAAGGAGCAATGCAACGTCTGCTGTCACCTATGAAACTAAAAGCAAAAGAGAATTCGAAACCAAAATTAAATATTTTCCCCTTCAATCCTTTTCCAGACTATCCCTAATCAGTGTTCTATCATCTCCTAACAGGCTTCTATTTATTTAAGAAAAAACAAGGAACTTTTTATTCTTTCTGTATAACTTTTTTTCTTCTGACTATAAAGGCAATACACTTTTAAAATAAACATTTACTGGTCTCTTACATTAATTTCTTCTGTAATAGTTTATGTCCTTTGCCCACATTTCTATTATATTGTATTTTCTTGCCAGTTTATAACAGTCCTTTACATGTTAAGACTGCTTCTGTTCTGTTCTGTACATATCCTAACCTACCCTTCTCTCACCCCTCTTCATCTCCTAAAACTATTCCATTGGACTTTCTTCAACTCATGGTCTACCATCATCAATATCTTCTAAATCCTCAACTTCTCTTAACAATTCCTCCAGATATTTGCTCAACAGTTTTCCCTACAGCTCTTTTTCTCCCATGACTGGGAGGAAGTTTCTTGCTCTTTACTGCAGCTTCCAGACTGTCCCCCCTTCCTGAGAGGAAGCTGGGACTCCTGCACCACTGGGTTATAGTTGCACCACTGCAGCCATCTACACAGCCCCCACGTTCCCTTTCATTTTCCACTCTCAGTCCTGGCAGTCACTCCTTCTGTCTTAATTCCTGGTGATCTCAACACAAGTGAAGTTATACCCTGATCTCTCCATTCCTCGAACTCTTTTCCTCTAGTCATTTAGTCCTCCACTCCTCTTTTCCTATTTACTTCCATGCTGGAGCTCTTTTATTCCCAGGAGGAGAAAGTTTCCTATTATCTAACTGTGTGTATCTCATACTATCACTTCTTTCTAGCATGTTTCCTCTAACACCCTAGTAACAGCCCCTCTGGAACTTTCAATCCGTTGCTCCTGCCAGCTTTTCACCTGTCTCTCAGCTTTTGACTTCCTATCTCCTGCTTGTGTCCTTAGCTGCTCAGTCGTGTCCGACTCCATGGGAATTCTCCAGGCAAGAGTACTGGAATGGGTTGCCCATGCCCTCCTCCAGGGGATCTTCCCAACCCAGGGATCAAACCCAGGTCTCCCACAATGCAGACGGACTCTTTACAGCCTGAGCCACCTGACTTCCATGGTCTGTAAACACAATATTGTCCTTCATCGCCCGCAGCTCCCTGACCCCTCTTTCACTTCATCTTATTGGCTCTAGTCCTTGCCACTATTCTCCTGATCTACTCTTGACTATTTTGTACCATCTCTTCTTTCTTTAAATCCCTGACACCTGCTCCCACATCCCCATGTTTAGTGATGACTTCACTTTCTCTTCAATTATGAAATCAAAAGCGTCTATAATCAGATATATAGAGCAGACTTGTGGTTGCCAAGGGAGGGGGCATGGGGAAGGGCTGGATAAGACGTTTGGGATTAGCAGATGCAAACTATTGTATATAGAATGGAAAAACAACAAGGTCCTACTGCAAAGCACAGGGAACTAAATTCAATATCCTGTAATAAACCATAATGGAAAAGAATATGAAAAAATATGTGCAACTGAATCACTTATGTTAATAAATTAACATAACATTGTAAATCAACTGTACTTCAACAAAATAAATTTTTTAAAAGCATCTGCAATCATATGTACTACATTCCCTCCTGCTATTAAATTATTAAAGATCTGCTCCAATACAGTAGCCACTAACCGCACATTAGTGAGCCCTTGAAAAGTAACTAGAGGAATGAAATTCTAAATTGTATTTAATTTTAATTAATGAAAAAATCTAAAGTTAAGCAAACATTAAAAAGTTTTAGTTTTGATAGGACTACATTTTCCATCTTAACCGTGAAAAATTTAGAATCCAAGCTAAGATGTACACTTAAGTGTAAAATACAAACCTGATTTTGAAGATTTAGCATGAAAAAAAGAATGCAAGATCTCACAATCACATTTATACATTACATGTTGAAATACAATATTTTTGATAAATGTATTTAAAATATTTTAATAAAATTAATTTCATCAGCTAATTACTTTTTTTAATGTGGCTACTCGAAAACTGTAAGTTACAAATGTTGGTTTTTTATTTCTATTGGACAATGCCATTACAGATTAACTGTTCATGTTCTGAAGACCAAATAATCTAACACAAACTCATCACCTCTTGCCTACACAAGCTACAGCTTCAGCAATTCTTCTCTCTCCTACCTTATCTGTTTCCCCCCTCTACAGAATCTTTCCCTTTGACATAGAAACGCACTGACTACAGTCACGCTAAAAATAAAAACCGCCACAAAACACCCACTCTCAACCCACCTCCTCTTCAGCTCCTGACCCGATTTTCTGTTCCTTTTTGCAGCAAAACGTCTTCAAAGCTTCGTCTACGTGTATAGTCTGTGTTTGTCGTTTGCAGGAAAGATAGAATGTATTTCTTCCCTCCCCTTCTGTCTCTAATACTTTCTCCCCCACCACACCGTCGAAACTGCTATGCTGCAGGTTCCAACAATTCCCACGCTGCGAAACCCAACAGAGGGGCTACCAGGTGCCGCAGTGGTAAAGAATCCGCCTGCCAATGAAGGAGTCCCAAGAGACTCCAGTTTGATTCCTGGGTCGGGAATATCTCCTGGAGGACGGCGTGGCAACCCACTCCACTGTTCTTGCCTGGAGACTCCCATGGACAGAGGAGTCCGGCGGGCTACAGTCTATGGGGTCACAAAGAGTCGGAAGGGACTGAGCAGGCACGCACGCAAATCCAACAAGCAATTCTCAGCCCTCTTAATTGACTTTAACCAGAGTTCCCCACCCGCTGCTCCTGGAGTGCTTCCAGGCACGCTCTCTCTCGCTGTTCAAGCCTCCTTTGCTCGGCTTTTTTTTAACTTTGGGAGGTTTGGGGGGGCCTCATTCTTCAGACACCTTCTGTCTCCATCTACACTCGTAAAGTGGAGTCAGTCTGCAGGCTTTCAACGCCAGTCAGCTCTAAATTTACAGATAACCCAATTTACATTTGCAGCTCGGCCCTCCCCGGAATCAAGCCGGAGGAAGGAAGCGGACAGAGAGAGAACCCTGGAACAGGTCTGCACTGGGCGCTCCTGGTGGCAGAACAGGGGAAGACCTGTGGGTTTGGAAGTTCAGAGAAGGGGACGTAGGGTATAACGGCGCGGGCCAGACCTGCGGACGATCCGCAGCAGAGATCCGAGCATGGAGGCAGCCATCTTGTTGCCCGCAAATGTCAAACCGCTGCAACTTTATTAACACTGCCGCAGACAGCTGAGGACACGAGGGGCGGGGCCTGGGCCGCAGAGGGCGTGTCTTTAGCGTTCGGGAAGGAGGGGATAGTTAATTGGATTAGCGTTCTCGCGGTATTCAACGGAATTTGGGCAAAATAACAATCTGGAAGCTTAGCTGTGATACTGATAGTGGACTGTGACGCTCTTCGTCTGTTCCTCCCTTCTTGAGGGGTTTACACACACTCTTAAATTACCTTTGTCCTCATTCACCTCCTTTTCTTCCACCCTTTCTTACCTATCTGTTCATTGTCACCAGTGTCTCTGTCTCTAAATTCTCGCTCAACCTGCTTCTCCTGTATCCTCCATTAGTTTAGGATGCTACTTGCTAGAAGCCCACGGTTACGGCCAGTTCTTCCTTGGTCCAGTTCTTCCTTCTTAGTCCCTCATGTAAATTTTGCAGAGCTTTCTCTTCCCTCAGCTATAGTGGTCATATAATCAGGTTGGTAATGGCAATGCTGCAGTTCCTTGTATATGTCTAGGAGTTAAAAATATACATTTAAAAATATGTATATTGCTTATTAGAACTTTAGGTGAAAAGCACTTAAAACATCCCACCCCCCTCGTCCCCACCCCGGAGCGGGAGTTGGGTAGCACGGAGCTTTGCCATTTTGTTAAAACTGCTGTTTTCAGTCTGTAGTACCAGGCACTCAGTTCATGTTTATAACAAAAGTCCTTGGGTCTGGAATGAACCTTTTGTGGGGCTCTTTTGTATAGCAAATACCACCCACTTGCTATCCTACTAGACGAGTATATGTTAGCTTGGCAAAGCTAGTATATTAATAGATGTGTTGATTTATGAATTGATGTCCCTGTGTGCCATTTCAGTTCAGTTCAGTCGCTCAGTCGTCTCCGACTCTTTGCGACTCCATGAATCGCAGCACGCCAGGCCTCCCTGTCCATCACCAACTCCCGGAGTTCACTCAGACTCACGTCCATCGTCCATTGAGTCAGTGATGCCATCCAGCCATCTCATCCTCTGTCGTCCCCTCTCCTCCTGCCTCCAATCCCTCCCAGCGTAATGGCACATTTCTGTGAAACTTTCCTGATGGCTTAGCTGTAAATAACCCGCCTGCCAATGCAGGAGACTTGTGTTCCATCCTTGGGTTGGGAAGATCCCCTGGAAGAGGAAATGCAATCCACTCCAGTATTTTTGCCTGGAAAAAATACCCCATGGACAGAGGAGCCTGGTGGGCTACAGTCCATGGGATTGCACAGAGTTGGACAGGACTGCATAACTAAGCACACAGGCACATTTCTGGAAACCCTGTCTTTTGGATAATGAGAAGTTAAAAAAAAAAAACCAAAACTTTTTATTTAGTTCACAGGAAACGTCCTGATCAGGCCTGTCCATGAATGACTGAAGGAAAGAAGAAATTAACATATCCACTCTGGAGTCTGCCTGGAGCCAAGACAACTCCCTCCTGTTTTAATATGAAAGAAGCCAAATTGTAACTTCAGGAAGATAGTCCTTAGGGACACCAGTTTCCATCTTCTCCATCTGCCAACTTTCTGAATAAGGTCGCTGTTCCTTGTCCCAGTAACTTATCTCTTGATTTATTGGCCTGTTGTCTGGTGAGCAGTATGAACTCGGACTCAGTGATGTTGCTAAAATTGTAACACAATCAGCTAGCAAAATAGGTGAGTCAACTTTATATGCAGCAGTCTTTTGCTTTTTTTCTGTAAAATTCATTCTGACAGCATCTTTAAACAGCTTTGTAACTTTTAAAAAAATTGTGGTAAAATATACATAGCATAAAATTTACCGTCTTAACTATTTTTATGTGTACAGTTCAGTGGCATTAAGTACATCATTGCTGTAGATCTTCAGAATATTTTTATGTTCCCAGACCAAAACTCTTTACTCATTAATCAGTAACTTCCCATTACCCCTGCACCCTAGACTCTGGCAGCCACCATTCTGCTTTCTGTCTCTGTAAGTTTGACTACTCTGTGTACCTTATATAAGTGGAATCATACACTGTTCTTTTGTGTTTGGCTTCTTAATATCTTCAAGGTTCATCCACTTGTAGCATTCTTCAATACTTCCTCAGTTTTTATGACTGAATAATACTCCATTGTATGGATGTTATAGCATACTGTTTCTCTCTTCATCTGTGGATAGTCACTTACTTTGCTTCCACCTTTTAGCTATTGTGAATGCTACTATAGATATGTATGTATTTATGATATCTTAAATATGAGCCATGCCGTGTAGGGCCATCCAAGACAGATGGGTCATGGTGGAGAGTTCTAACAAAATGTGGTCCACTAGAGAAGGAAATGGCAAACACTTGAGTATTCTTGCCTTGAGAACTCCCATGAACAGTATGAAAAGGCAAAAAGATAGGCCACTAAAAGATGAACTCCCCAGGTCAGTAGGTGCTCAATATGCTACTGGAGATCAGAAGAAAATAACTCCAGAAAAAATGGAGAGATGGAGCCAAAGTGAAAATAATACCCAGTTGTGGATGTGACTGGAGATAGAAAAAAGTTCAATGCTGTAAAGAGCGATATTGCAGAGGATACTGGAATGTTACATCCATGAATCAAGGCAAATTGGAAGTGGTCAAACAGGAAATGGCAAGAGTGAACACTGACATTTTAGGAATCAGTGAACTAAAATGGACAGGAATGGGTGAATTTGACTCAGATGACCATTGTATCTACTACTGTGGGCAAGAATCCCTTAGAAGAAATGGAGTAGCCCTCACAGTCAACAAGAGTCTGAAATGCAATACTCGGATGCCATCTCAAAAATGACAGAATGATCTCTGTTCATTTCCAAGGCAAACCATTCAACATCACAGTAATCCAAATCTATGCCCCAACCAGTAATGCTGAAGAAGCTGAAGTTGAATGATTCTATGAAGACCTACAAGACCTTCTAGAACTAACACCCAAAAAAGATGTCCCTTTCATCATAGAGGACTGGAATGCAAAAGTAGGAAGTCAAGAAACACCTGGAGTAACAGGCATATTTGGCCTTGGAGTACAAGATGAAGCAGGGCAAAGGCTAATAGAGTTTGCCAAGAGAATGCACTGGTTATAACAAACATCCTATTCTAAGAAAACAAGAGAAAACTTTACACATAGACATCATCAGATGGTCAATACTGAAATCAGATTGATTATATTCTTTGCAGCCAAAGATGGAGAAGCTATGTACAGTAAGCAAAAACAAGACTGGAGGCTGACTGTGGCTCAAATCATGAACTCCTTATTGTCGAATTCATACTGAAACTGAAGAAAGTAGAGAAAACCACTAGACCATTCAAGTATGACCTAAATCAAATCCCTTTTGATTATATAGTGGAAGTGAGAAATAGATTCAAGGGATTAGATCTGATAGACAAGAGTGCCTGAAGAACTATGGACAGAGGTTCCTGACGTTGTACAGGAGGCAGTGATCAAGACCATCCGCAAGAAAAAGAAATGCAAAAGGCAAATGGTTGTCTGAAGAGGCCTTACAAGTAGCTGTAAATAAATGTAATAGATGGACAGGGAGGCCTGGTGTGCTGCAGTCCATGGGGTGGCAAAGAGTCAGACATGACTGAGAGAATGAACTGAACTGAACTGAATGATATCTTAAATAGTATTAGTGTGTTATTAGCCTCTTTTTCTTTAGAAGAGATTAAAGCTATGCTCCCTGGCTATATGACAAAAAGTGGGAAAGGCTGTTGACTTTACTGTTCTGGAATTCTAAGATCAGGAGAACCATCATCATTCATTCATTTATTCCTTTAGTTCAGTTCGGTTCAGTTGCTCAGTTGTGTCCGATCTTTGTGACCCCATGGACTGCAGCATGCCAGGACTCCCTGTTCATCACCAACTCCTGGAGTTTACCCAAACTCATGTCCATTGCGGAGAAGGCAATAGCAACCCACTCCAGTACTCTTGCCTGGAAAATCCCATGGATGAAGGAGCCTGGTAGGCTGCAGTCCATGGGGTCGCTAAGAGTCGGGCACGACTGAGCGACTTTACTTTCCCTTTTCACTTTAATGTATTGGAGGAGAAGGAAATGGAAACCCACTCCAATGTTCTTGCCTGGATTTTCCCAGGGACAGGGGAGCCTGGTGGGCTGCCGTCTATGGGGTCACACAGAGTCGAACACAACTGAAGCGACTTACCAGCAGCAGCAGCAGCAGCAGCAGCAGCAGCAGCATGTCCATTGAGTCAGTGATGCCATCCAACCATCTCATCCTCTGTCATCCCTTCTCCTCCTGCCTTTAATCTTTCCCAGAATCAAGGTCTTTTCAAATGAGTCAATTCTTTGCATCAGGTTCCCAAAGTACTGGAGTTTCAGCTTCAGCATCAGTCCTTCCAGTGAACATCCAGGACTGATCTCCTTTACGATGGACTGGTTAGATCTCCTTGCAGTCCAAGGGACTCTGAAGAGTCTTCTCCAACACCACAATTCAAAAGCATCAGTTCTTCAGTGGTCAGCTTTCTTCACAGTCCAACTCTCATATCCACACATGACTACTGGGAAAACCCGTGGCTTTGACTAGATGGACCTTTGTTGGCCAAGTAATGTCTCTGCTTTTGAATATGCTATCTAGGTTGGTCATAACTTTCCTTCCAAAGAGCAACCGTCTTTTAATTTCATGGCTGCAGTCACCATCTGCAGTGATTTTGGAGCCCCCAAAATAAAGTCTGACACTGTTTCCACTATTTCTCCATCTATTTGCCATGAAGTGATGGGACCAGATGGCAAGATCTTTGTTTTCTGAATGTTGAGTTTTAAACCAACTTTTTCACTCTCCTCTTCATTTTCATCAAGAGGTTCTTTAGTTCCTCTTCACTTTCTGCCATAAGGGTGGTGTCATCTGCATATCTGAGGTTATTGATATTTCTCTTGGCAATCTGGATTCCAGCTTGTACTTCTTCCAGCCCAGCGTTTCTCATGATGTACTCTGCATAGAAGTTAAATAAGCAGGGTGACAATATATAGCCTTGACGTACTCCTTTTCCTATTTGTAACCAGTCTGTTGTTCCATGTCCAGTTCTAACTGTTGCTTCCTGACCTGCATACAGGTTTCTCAAGAGGCAGGTCAGGTGGTCTGGTATTCCTATCTCTTGAAGAATTTTCCTCAGTTTGTTGTGATCCACACAGTCAAAGGCTTTGGCATAGTCAATAAAGCAGAAATAGATGTTTTTCTGGAACTTCTTCCTTTTTTGATGATCCAACGGGTGTTGGCGATTTCATCTCTGGCAATTTGATCCTCTGCCTTTCATAAATCCAGCATGAACATCTGGAAGTTCATGGTTCACATACTGTTGAAGCCTGGCTTGGAGAATTTTGAGCATTACTTTACTAGTGTGTGAGATGAGTGCAATTGTGTGGTAGTTCAAACATTCTTTGGCATTGCCTTTCTTTGGATTGGAATGCAAACTGACCTATCCAATCCTGTGACCACTGCTGAATTTTCCAAATTTTGCTGGCGTATTGAGTGTAGCACTTTCACAGCATCATCTTTTAGGATTTGAAATAACTGAAATTCCATCACCTCCACTAGCTTTGTTCATAGTGATGCTTTCTAAGGCCCACTTGACTTCACATTCCAGGATATCTGGCTCTAGGTGAATGTTCATACCATTGTGATTATCTGGGTCATGAAGATCTTTTTTGTACAGTTCTTCTGTGTATTCTTGCCACACTTCTTCTTAATATCTTCTGCTTTCATTAGGTCTATACCATTTCTGTCCTTTATTGAGCCCATCTTTGCATGAAATGTTCCCTTGGTGCCTCTAATTTTCTTGAAGAGATCTCTAGTCTTCCCCATTCTATCGTTTTCCTGTAATTCTTTGCACTGGTTACTGAGGAAGGCTTTATTATCTATCCTAGCTGTTCTTTGGAACTCTGCATTCAAAAGGGTGTATCTTTCCTTTTCTCCTTTGCTTTTCATTTTGCTTCTTTTCACAGCATTCATTCAACAAACATGTATTAAATGTCTATCACATACTATGGTATATGTGTGTGAGGTAGTATGACAGAAAAAAAAAATCCCTGTCAGTCTGATGCAATTCAGCATGATAAATTTAGATGAAGACACCCAGTATTGCCACTTTTATTGCCTTTGTTTTTTTCCATATAGTCTTTCCTTTAGAAAAGACTTAAAAATTACTTTTGGAGTAAAAAGATTAAAATTTAATTGTTAAATGTTTTGAGGTTTGTTTGTGAGAGACTATATTAGCAGCTGTTTGATTCTATAAAATAACAAGAATCATTATATGTATGATGAAATTGAGGCACAGAGAGGTTAGACCACTTGCTGAGCTCATGGAGCTAGTCCCAGACCAGGGTCTATGACTTTAATCCTCACTCAACAATGGGGAAGTAACAGTTCAAGGACAAAGCCTTGAATACTGTCATGGAATCCTTACTTATAACCTTATCAGTTGGTTAAGGTATAGACTTTGGCATTTCAATCCAAGCCCTCAATGCAAATTTTCTTAAAATAATACTAAAATGTATATAAAAGAACAAATGGGATGGGAAAGAGAAAGCTGTGAAATTTTCAAAGAGGAAAAATAATGAATAGTCTTGCTCTACCAGATGTTAAAATGCTGTATATTATAAAGCCATAGTGATTAAACTAGTGTGATACGGATAAAAAAAATCAACAGACAGGTAAATAAACTAGCTTAGATAGGTCAGAAAGAAACCTCAGTGTAATTACAATCTGTTATATATTAAAGGAAGCATAAAAATCACTGAACAAGTGATACTGGAAAAACTGTTCAAGAACAACTGGGAAACACTTTTAATTATACCTTTACCACTTTAGTTCAGTTCAGTTCAGCTGCTCAGTAGTGTCCCATCTTTGCAACCCTATGAATCACAGCACACCAGGCCTCCCTGTCCATCACCAACTTCCGGAGTTCACTCAGACTCACATCCATCGAGTCCGTGATGCCATCCAGCCATCTCATTCTCTGTCGTCCCCTTCTCCTCCTGCCCCCAATCCCTCCCAGCATCAAAGTCTTTTCTAATGAGTCAACACTTCTCATGAGGTGGCCAAAGTGTTGGAGTTTCACCTTTAGCATCATTCCTTCCAAAGAAATCCCAGGGCTGATCTCCTTCAGAATGGACTGGTTGGATCTCCTTGCAGTCCAAGGGACTCTCAAGAGTCTTCTCCAACAACACAATTCAAAAGCATCAATTCTTTGGCACTCAGCCTTCTTCACAGTCCAACTCTCACATCCATACATGACCATTGGAAAAACCATAGCCTTGACTAGATGGACCTTTGTTGGCAAAGTAATGTCTCTGCTTTTGAATATACTGTCTAGGTTGGTCATAACTTTTCTTCCAAGGAGTAGCATCTTTTAATTTCATGGCTGCAGTCACCATCTGCAGTGATTTTGGAGCCCCCCAAAATAAAGTCTGACACTGTTTCCACTGTTTCCCCATCTATTTCCCAAGTGCTGGGACCAGATGCCATGATCTTTGTTTTCTGAATGTTGAGTTTTAAGCCAACTTTTTCGCTTTCCTCTTTTACTTTCATCAAGAGGCTTTTTAGTTCCTCTTCACTTTCTGCCATAAGGGTGGTGTCATCTGCATATCTGAGGTTATTGATATTTCTCCAGGCAATGTGGATTCCAGCTTGTGTTTCTTCCAGTCCAGTGTTTCTCATGATGTACTTTGCATAGACATTAAATAAGCAGGGTGACAATATATAGCCTTGACATACTCCTTTTCCTATTTGTAACCAGTCTGTTGTTCCATGTCCAGTTCTAACTGTTGCTTCCTGACCTGCATACAGATTTCTCAAGAGGCAGATCAGGTGGTCTGGTATTCCCATCTCTCTCAGAATTTTCCACAGTTTATTGTGATCCACACTTACCATTTATCAAAATAAATATCAGATAAAGACTTAAATGCTAACAAAGCCTTAAAATAGAAAAAAAGACAGGTGAACATATTTTAAAACTTAAATCTCAGTAGATAATTCTCCAGATGTCTAATAAGAAGTATCCATCCTCATTACCTTCTGCTGCTGCTGCTGCTAAGTCGCTTCAATCTTGTCCGACTCAGTGCGACCCCATAGATGGTAGCCTATTAGGCTCCTCTGTCCCTGGGATTCTCCAGGCAAGAATACTGGAGTGGGTTGCCATTTCCCTCTCCAATGCATGAAAGTGAAAAGTGAAAGTGAAGTCGCTCAGTCGTGCCGGACTCTTAGCGACCCCATGGACTGGAGCCTACCAGGCTCCTCCATCCATGGGATTTTCTAGGCAAGAGTTTCTAAGAGAATGCAAATTAAAACGATGACAATTCAATCTTGCAAATTAACGAAGGTTAAAAAAAAGTTCATTGTTGTTATGGGTGTGAGGAAATGGGGAATTTCATATCCTAGAGGTAGAAATATAAGTTGGTATAACTTCTCTACAAAATAATTTAGCAAGAGCCTATTCCAAGTTGTTATCTATTGACCCAGTTATACCACTTTTAGGAATCTATCCCAAAGAAATACTGAGTAACTCTAAAATTTATATACAAGGACACATAGCCTGGGATTATTTATAACATGGACAAATAAATAACTTAAAAGTCTAGCTGCTGCTGCTAAGTCGCTTTAGTCGTGTCCAACTCTGTGTGACCCCATAGATGGCAGTCCACCAGGCTCCCCCGTCCCAGGCGATGGCACCCTACTCCAGTACTCTTGCCTGGAAAATCCCATGGATGAAGGAGCCTGGTGGGCTGCAGTCCATGGAGTCACTAAGAGTCGGACATGACTGAGCATCTTCACTTTCACTTTCATGCATTGGAGAAGGAAATGGCAACCCACTCCAGTGTTCTTGCCATAGGGGGAGAATTCAATGAACTAAGAAATAACATGTTATAATTCTAGTTTTAAAAAAATCTGATGGGTTCCAAAATGTTAAATGTTTCGTTAAAGATATAGGAATGTTTATAGGTTAAATACACAGATGTACAGGTAGATGGAAGAAAGGTGAGGAAGGAAGTACACTCGAATACTAATAGGTGAGTGGCCAGATTACTGGTTACATTTATGTTCCAAAAATGTTTTCAGTTTCCTTATGATGTATACAAAATGTTGATTTAAAAATGTCAACCTGTCCTTATTTTTTATGCCTCTATTATTTCACCCAAAATATTTGAAAAATGTGTTTCTCAGAGAAAGGCCATGATATGGTCCCAGTTAGGGGACAGCCTGTGCTAAACCTTGGGGGCAGGCACAGTAAGGATACAGGGATGCCCCCAGTTCAGTTCAGTCGCTCAGTATGTCCGACTCTTTGTGACCGCATGAATTGCAGCATGCCAGGCCTCCCTGTCCATCACCAACTTCCGGAGTTCACTCAGACTCACGTCCATCGAGTTCGTGATGCCATCCAGCCATCTCATCCTCTGTCGTCCCCTTCTCCTGCCCCCAATCCCTCCCAGCATCAGAGTCTTTTCCAATGAGTCAACTCTTTGCATGAGGTGGCCAAAGTATTGAAGTTTCAGCTTTAGCATCATTTCTTCCAAAGAAATCCCAGGGCTGATCTCCTTCAGAATGAACTGGTTGGATCTCCTTGCAGTCCAAGGGACTCTCAAGAGTCTTCTCCAACACCACAGTTCAAAAGCATCAATTCTTTGTTACTCAGCCTTCTTCACAGTCCAACTCTTCACATC
>SJYC01069487.1:0-10476 GCA_006408675.1 Madoqua kirkii
ACTGGTTGGATCTCCTTGCAGTCCAAGGGA
Organism: Madoqua kirkii; assembly: GCA_006408675.1. Lineage (NCBI taxonomy): Eukaryota > Metazoa > Chordata > Mammalia > Artiodactyla > Bovidae > Madoqua > Madoqua kirkii. Next base: position 31 of record SJYC01069487.1, read on the forward strand.
CTCTCAAGAGTCTTCTCCAACACCACAGTTCAAAAGCATCAATTCTTTGTTACTCAGCCTTCTTCACAGTCCAACTCTTCACATCCATACATGACCACTGGAAAAACCATAGCCTTGACTAGATGAACCTTTGTGGGGCAAGTAATGTCTCTGCTTTTGAATATGCTATCTAGGTTGGTCATAACTTTCCTTCCAAGGAGCAAGCGTCTTTTAATTTCATGGCTGCAGTCACCATCTGCAGAGATTTTGGAGCCCCCAAAATACAGTCTGACACTGTTTCTACTGTTTTCCCATCTATTTCCCATGAAGTGATGGGACTGGATGCCATGATCTTCGTTTTCTGAATGTGGAGCTTTAAGCCAACTTTTCACTCTTCTCTTTCTGCCCTACTCCTTCCTATTTAGTTCCAGCCATTCAGTCGTTCACTGCCCCTTTGGCCTTCGTTTCTCTGACTCCTTAGTGTCTACCATCAAATAAGTTGTTCCTTTGGCATTTAGTCTATACCTAATATGGGACTGATCATTTGCTTTGCCTTTCTGTTTTATTTGGGTGGGGGTGGGCAAGGATTATTTAATTATTCTTTCTGTTGTTGTTTAGTTGCTAAGTCGTGTCTGACTCTTTGTGGCCCCATGGACTGTAGCCTGTCAGGCTCCTCTGTTCATTGGGATTTCCCAGGCAAGAATACTGGAGTGGGTTGCCATTTCCTTCTCCAGGGGATCTTCCAACCCAAGGATCTCCTTCATTGGCAGGCAGATTCTTTACCACCGAACCACCAAGGAAGCCCCAAGTATTCCTTTTTATTGTTTTGTAATTGGTGAATAGAGGCTTAACTTGACTGTAGCCTTGAGAGCTGCAGAGTCAGAATAATGACCTTGCTTTATGCCTGTGCCTAGAGACCTTATCTGGCTCAGGCTGACTCAGCAACATCCTAGGACCTGAACACACTGCCCGCTTCACCCCTGCAGTGCTTTCCCATTCACGATGCTCTCCTGGAGTGGGCCTCCGGGGCCGGACCTTCCCCATGGGGAAAGCTGGATATGGTTTGATTCAAAAGAACCAGACTTCTTGGGCTTTCAGCGGTCTGTATATAGGGAAGGGCAAGAGGAGCAACAAAGAGAAAGAAAGTGGGAGCGAAAGAAAAGACAATGTTGGAGGTTGGAGGGAGAAAGGCACACCCAGACATACATACACACACAATCACTTTCAACCCAGGCTCTGATATGGTGTAGATAGATAGTCTAGCTTTATTAAACACCATCACCTGAATAGTAGTCCTAGTGGCCTACCAGCTTGGCTGTAGAGGGCAATGGCCTGAGCGCTTGTCTAAGCAGGTGCTTGCAGCTCTGCCTCCTGGAGATGCATGCTATGCATGGAATTGAACACAAGGTGGCAGTAGTAGCACATTGGAACGCCAAGGTCTGCCAGCAAACTGGAAACGCGAGAGCGCGCGCGCGCGCGCGCACACACACACACACACACACACACACACACACTCACTCACTCACTCACTCACTCACTCACTCACTGCCAGCAAACTGGAAACACACACACATACACACTCACTCACTCACTGCCAGCAAACTGGAAACACACACACACACACACTCACTCACTCACTGCCAGCAAACTGGAAACACACACACACACATACACACTCACTCACTCACTGCCAGCAAACTGGAAACACACACACACACACACTCACTCACTCACTGCCAGCAAACTGGAAACACACACACACACATACACACTCACTCACTCACTGCCAGCAAACTGGAAACACACACACACACACACTCACTCACTCACTGCCAGCAAACTGGAAACACACACACACACATACACACTCACTCACTCACTGCCAGCAAACTGGAAACACACACACACACACACTCACTCACTCACTGCCAGCAAACTGGAAACACACACACACACATACACACTCACTCACTCACTGCCAGCAAACTGGAAACACACACACACACACACTCACTCACTCACTGCCAGCAAACTGGAAACACACACACACACATACACACTCACTCACTCACTGCCAGCAAACTGGAAACACACACACACACACACTCACTCACTCACTGCCAGCAAACTGGAAACACACACACACACATACACACTCACTCACTCACTGCCAGCAAACTGGAAACACACACACACACACACTCACTCACTCACTGCCAGCAAACTGGAAACACACACACACACTCACTCACTCACTCACTGCCAGCAAACTGGAAACACACACACACACATACACACTCACTCACTCACTGCCAGCAAACTGGAAACACACACACACACACACACACACACACACACACACACACACACTTGTTCTCCAAATACAGTGATGACATGTTATCTATCATCAGGTAGGACCTGTGTGGAATTGCAAAGAGTTGGACACGACTGAGTGACTAACACTTGCCTCTTTTGTAGGGCTCAACAACTGGACAGGCCACATGATTTGTAGGGCTCAGTTGAAAATAAAAATGTAGGGCCCCTTGTTCGAAAAGGAGGAGAAAGCTGCAGTGAAACAGTGAAATGCTAAGTGGAGCTCAGGAGCAGTGAGACAGCTCCTCACCGGCGCTTACCTCGGGCCCCTCTCACCTCTTGGCCTGGGACGTCTCTGAGGTTGGCATGGGACACTGGAAGAACCAGGGGATAGCTCAGCTCTTATGTGCGCATGGCCACCGACCGCAGGACAGTAGATGCCCGTGGGACGCCCTGAACCAACAGGCGATGGAGGGCTGTGAATAACATGCTCCGTGTGACTCCTGGAAGGTCTGAGCAATAGGGAAGTCCCTTCAGCAGCGTGGCAATGCATCTTTGTGTGCCTTTTCCCTCTTTCTTGATCACCATCCTCACTGCTTACTCCTGCTCGCCAGGGTTGCTGCCCAAATCAACTACTTGCACATAAACCTCTATCAGAGAATCTGCTTTTGCAGATGGGAGAGGAGTAGGGGGAACTCAGGCTAAGACGAAAATATCCCATCCAACAGATCGTTCAAATCTTGTTGATTCTACTTCTTTTTCATTTTTATTTATTATTTAATTAATATATATATATATTTTTTTGCCTCACCGTGTGGCATGTGGGATCTCAAGTCCCCCGACTAGGGACTGAACCCACACCGCTTGCAATGGAAGTGCCGAGTCTTAACCACTGGACCGCCAGGAAACCACTGGCAGTGGTTCTGCTGCTAATCATCCTTTTATTTCCTTCTTTCCTACTCCTGCTCCCCTTGGTCAGATCCTCTTTATCTCCACCTGAACTGGTAAGTGGATTTGTAACTGCTCTTTTTGCCTCCTTTTTTTTAAAAAAACAAAAAACTTAACCCATCTCCTTCTGGTGAAATGAAAATAGCTCCTGCCATATCAATAAACAAGAAATGTCGCAGCCATCATCGATTTCTGGCCTCCGAAAGTGAATGAGGGCTCCCCAAACTGAGATCCAGCGGACTCTGCCGCACCCCCTGGTGACTGCTGCGGAGTTGGGGGAATGCAAGAAGCAGTCATCTGCCACTTGGGCCACTCCTTAAGGTGAACAAAGAAGGACTGGCTCCAGATAGCTGAGGTGCATATGAAAGGAATGAATTCACGGAGCCCAGAGGCTTGCATCTTCCCATACACAGAATGCTAAATTCCTTAGCTTGATATCTGATCTTTGATATTCAGGTCGCCTGTTGCCTCTGTTGCAAACTTGTATATAGCCTGACTTCCCCTCCTGCCTCCTTGGAGCAGATTTCTCAGAGCTACTGATATGCTGTCTTCTGGCCTTGAAGTCCTAAACATTCCCACCAAATAATTCTCTACTTTCAGATCATTATTGTATTTTTTAGTCGACATTTCCCCCCAAAACCTCCATGCTTTTCTGCTGCCAGAGTTATCTTTGTCACACGTTACGGCTCACTTTTGGTAGCTTGCTTTCTCTTACAGAATAAAGTCCAGCCCTCTGCAGCACCCTTTCCATCCCCCCAGGCACCTCTAACCACAATGGATAATCCCCTTTCCAAAATTCCCCTTGGTGGCCCTTTCTCCAAAAGATTTTATGTCAGGCAGCCTTTCCACCCAGCTTAATGTAGTTCACCAAGTGCTTATTGAACACCAAGTACACCATAGTTTCTGTCATCTAAGGGGATGAGGAGCAGATGACGAGATGAGTGGGTGGGGAGAGGTACTTCAAGTTACTGGGATTAGGACTGTATCTGTCATGTGTCAACACAATCCCTCGGAAAAGGTTTTTGGCTAAGCCACCCCAGTGGAGGAGACTGAAAATGCTTTTTCACCAGGCCAAAACCACTGCTGGAACTTTGCTAGGGAAATAGGAAAATCTGCGTTTGTAGAACTCGAGATCTTGTGTATCAACCAGGTTCTGAATGAGGGTAAATGTATTCTTTTTATTTTTACACTAATCATAAAGACTGGTCTCCAAATGAAGGTGATGTGATTAATATCTTGCACATTTTAAATCAGTAGCAGTGGATATGGTCCTCAATTTCTGCTTACCATCCCCAACTCACAAAAATATGTTACGTTCGCTTCCCAGCAGTTCCAAGGAGATGCTTGTGTATTTGTTTTGATTTGTTGCAGGTAATATGCATTCAAAGAGGTTTTTCTTTTCTGAGTCTCATTTTCCATATCTTCCTGGTACTGGGGACTTGGAATTGCTGATTTTTCCCCTCTCTCGTTCTGCCAGCAAGCTAGGTACGGTGTGCAGGTTGGCACTGCCTAAGGAGGCGATGACCTGATTCCGGCCCCCTCGTTTTCCCAAGCCTGGCTGCCTGGCTCGAAGCTGTACTGCTTTTCCTTTAATTCTGCTATGATCCAGAGATGTCAAGTAAGTTGGTGTTTGAGAAAGAAATGGTTCCGAATAATCTCATTTAACCAGTGAGGCACAGCTCAGCAGGTCATTCACTGCCAATCGGTCCATCCCGCTCCCAGGATTTATAATCCCAGTCATGGCCTTCCTATCTGTGTGCAGAGGAAACTGCTGCCAAGTACTCTTTCTATTTTAGCTACCTACCTCTTTCTCTCAAGCCAATTCCCCATTCTACGGACCTGGTTTACTTTTCCTCATTGTATTCATTTCCTGTGACTGCCAGAACGAATTGCCCCAGACTGGGTGACTTGAAATAATAGAAACTTATTCTTCTAGGGTCTGGAGGCCAGAAGTCCAAAATCAAATGTCAGGGGGTCCCATTCCCTCCAAAGACCCTAGGGGAGGCTCCTTCCTCTTCCAGCTTCTGGCAGCTCCTGGCCTTCCTTGGCTTGCGGCATCATTATTCCAACCTCTGCTCCGGACTCCCCCCGGCCCTCCTCGCTCAGTCTCTGCATTCTCTTTTGCTTCTTTTAAGAACATTTTCATTTGAATGTGTGCCATTTGGATGATCTCATCTCAGCCTTACCTTAATAACATCTACAAAGACCCTATTTTCAAATACAGTCATATTCTGGGTTATGGATTCACATGAATATTGTGGTGAGGGGTGGGGATACTATTCATGCCACTGCTCACACCAACTTTGTCAAGATGCCATTGCTAATGCTCTTTCCCGTCTCATTTCCAGGTTCCTCCTTTCCTATCTGACTCCATTAGGAGTGGCTCATAATATATGTGCGCAATATTCACCCATTCTGAATTTCTAAAGATATATCCAAAGGTAAACACGTATTTACTAGAATTTCTCATGGGGTAAAGTCAAGGTTAGGGAGGGTAGGACTGGTATACTCATACAGAGCTCTTTCAGTAACGTACTTGGTTGACGTATTTCCCCCAGCTGTCTATGTATATATATATATATATATATATATTAATCCCAGTCATGGCCTTCCTATCTGTGTGCAGAGGAAACTGCTGCCAAGTACTCTTTCTATTTTAGCTACCTACCTCTTTCTCTCAAGCCAATTCCCCATTCTACGGACCTGGTTTACTTTTCCTCATTGTATTCATTTCCTGTGACTGCCAGAACGAATTGCCCCAGACTGGGTGACTTGAAATAATAGAAACTTATTCTTCTAGGGTCTGGAGGCCAGAAGTCCAAAATCAAATGTCAGGGGGTCCCATTCCCTCCAAAGACCCTAGGGGAGGCTCCTTCCTCTTCCAGCTTCTGGCAGCTCCTGGCCTTCCTTGGCTTGCGGCATCATTATTCCAACCTCTGCTCCGGACTCCCCCCGGCCCTCCTCGCTCAGTCTCTGCATTCTCTTTTGCTTCTTTTAAGAACATTTTCATTTGAATGTGTGCCATTTGGATGATCTCATCTCAGCCTTACCTTAATAACATCTGCAAAGACCCTATTTTCAAATACAGTCATATTCTGGGTTATGGATTCACATGAATATTGTGGTGAGGGGTGGGGATACTATTCATGCCACTGCTCACACCAACTTTGTCAAGATGCCATTGCTAATGCTCTTTCCAGTCTCATTTCCAGGTTCCTCCTTTCCTATCTGACTCCATTAGGAGTGGCTCATAATATGTGTGCGCAATATTCACCCATTCTGAATTTCTAAAGATATATCCAAAGGTAAACACGTATTTACTAGAATTTCTCATGGGGTAAAGTCAAGGTTAGGGAGGGTAGGACTGGTATACTCATACAGAGCTCTTTCAGTAACGTACTTGGTTGACGTATTTCCCCCAGCTGTCTATGTATATATATATATATATATATATATATATGCTGCTAAGCTGCTGCTAAGTTGCTTCAGTCGTGCCCAACCCTGTGCGACCCCATAGACGGCAGCCCACCAGGCTCCCCCACCCTGGGATTCTCCAGGCAAGAACACTGGAGTGGGTTGCCATTTCAAATACTATAAATAGCTACAATACATAAATATACTATGTATATTATTAATATAATTAATACAATTACCGAGTCGGGGTGGGGAGAAACTTCAGGATTATGGGTTTCTGGGAGAAAGCCGTGGAGACGGCTGTTGGACAGACAGGTAAAGTGTACTTTACAGGGACGTAAAGTGACTGTGCGCTCGTCTTGCTTCTTCGCAGGCCTCAGCACAGACCAGGGCCTTGAGGACACTCTGGGGCTGCTGGGTGGTCTGCAGGGTCATACCATGCATCTTCTCCAAAAAATGGGACCTCTGCCTTGCTGGCATCAACAGGACACGCCCTGTGATTTGCAGAGGTTTTGTACCCCTGAAATCTCACTCACTTCTGATTCTTTGGTATTTTTTGTCCCTATAGCTACTAAACAGAAGGCAATAGCAACCCACTCCAGTACTCTTGCCTGGAAAATCCCATGGACAGAGGAGCCTGGTAGGCTGTAGTCCATGGGGTTACGAAGAGTCAGACTCTTACTGAGCGACTCCACTTTCACTTTTTGCTTTCATGTATTGAAGCAAATGGCAACCCACTGCAGTGTTCTTGCCTGGAGAATCCCAGGGATGGCGGAGCCTGGTGGATGCCATCTCTGGGGTCACACTGAGTCAGACACGACTGAAGCGACTTAGCAGCAGCAGCAGTAGCAGCTACTAAAAGCAATGTATTTCAGCTAAATTGCTAGTATTTTGCCTTTTCATTTGGATTTGAAATGTAGAAAACCGAGGAAGAGAAGAAAGGGGAAAAAAAGAAAAAGAGGAAACAATGTGGAAAAAAAGAAGCTGCTTTCCTATCAGCTGTTTATTCCCCCAAGTCAAATTCTACTAAGAACATTGCAAAAGAAAACGGGTGTGACCTTGTCCCTGAAACCACACGGAACATTTTGCTTTAGCTGGGACCACAAGCATCTAGACGGATAGCATCTTGGACCTCCCTGAGTTGGATCCAAAACCTCATAGTATAAGTGTAGACTTCCCTCTGGTAGGAGAAGAAAGAGGCACCCCCACAGCTGGAGAGGCAGGAGTGAGCAACAGAATCAGCTTGATGATCAAGAGGACCATGACCAGGGGGAAAGGGCAAGGGGAGGGATAAATTGGGAGATCGGGATTAACATATGTGCTGTGCTGTGCTTAGTGGCCCAGCTGTGCCTGACTTTGTGACCCCATGGACTGTAGCCTGCCAGGCTCCTCTCTCCATGGGAATTCTCCAGGCAAGAATACTGCAGTGGGTTGTCATGCCCTCCTCCAAGGGCTCTTCCCAACCCAGGGATTGAACCCAGGTCTCCCTCATTGCAGGTGGATTCTTTACCAGCTGAGCCACAAGGGAAGCCCTGAACCACAAGGGAAATCACAAGGGACCTCCCAGGGAAGCCCACTACTAAATATAAAATGTACTGGATTGAGTTTGGCCTGCTGGACATCTGCTTTCAGGGTTTCACTTAGGGTTCTGTTTTTCTCTTTCTTAGGTATCATTCGTGGTGATGAAGCATCCTTGATTTCTCTGCTCAGGAAAGAGAAGAGAGGGGAAAAAGTACAACGGTAATTACCTAAGTTACTGCATCTCCATAGGATTCAAGCTGTAGGGCCAATGGTATCCCATACAGCACTGAGAAGTGTAGTGTGTGTGCTTAGTCACTTCAGTAGTGTTCGACTCTTTGCGACCCCATGGACTGTAGCCCATCAGGCTCCTCTGTCCATGTGATTTTCCAGGCAAGCATATTAGAGTGGGTTGTCATTTCCTCCTCCATTGAATCTTCCCAACCCAAGCACTGAATCTGTGCCTCCTGCGGTTCCTGTATTACAGGCGGATTCTTTACCTCTGAGCCCCCAGGGAAGCTAAAAGCCACCTGGGGAATGTAGCATATATTCTCTATAAAACACCTGAAGAGCATGTGTGTGCTTATTTGTTCAGTCGTGTCTGACCCTTTGCAACTCCATGGATTGTAGCTGGCCAGGCTCCTCTGTCCGTGGAATTCTCCAGGCAAGAATACTAGAGTGCGCTGCCATTCCCTTCTCCAGGGAATCTTCCTGACCCAGGGACTGAACCCAGGTCTCCTGCCTTATAGGCAGATACTTTACCAGCTGAACTACCAGGGAAGGCCACATGAAGAACATAAACCACCGTCCATTCATTTACTTCTTTCATAGAACCACAGGGTAGTACTTCATTAATATGAATTCCCTTCAACTACAGGGAGAGCTAGTCTGTCCTTCCCTCTAGAAATGTAAACTCCAGAGGCCAGTGATGGTGATGAGTCTGTTTTGTTTACTTCTATATCCCCATCTTCTAGAACAGTCCCTGGCACATAGTATGCATTCAGTAAATATTTGAACGAATAGAGTTCAGGTTATATTCGGTATATCCTTACAGACTTTGTTAATCCGCAGAGAATAGACTTGTCCTCTCATATATTTGAAGTCTGTCTTTGAGGTCTGATTCAGGCCGAGTGTCTCCCATTCTGATGTGATCTGGGATTCGGTACAAAACCTCAGCCTCATACTTCCAGTAGCCACAGGGTCTGCTTCTGGAAGAGGAGGGGCATTTGTAGCATGGAGGGGAGTGACAGCCCAGTAGGAAAAGCTGATGTAATGACAATGGAAGAGCAGGCCTGCACACATGGCCACGCCACTGTAGCGTACAGTTGCGACAGAAGCCTTGTATAGGATTCTCTTTCTTCTTTTTGCTTCGTTTAGTTTTCCTTCACCCTTCTATTGTAATAGGTTGGGTTTTCATGTTCATTTTAATACTGAGGAACAATTAAAGAGGATTAGCACCAACTAGTCCCTGTCGTATTTAGATTAATTAATCTGGGTGATAATTGTTTTCTCTCAGACTTCTCAGATAGAGACATGAATTTTTTTTCATCTTGGAGTGCTCTAATGAGGCCCAGAGATCATCAGCTCCATTTTTCAGACAGTGACACCGAAGCAGGGACACTGACCTGAGGGCAGGAAAGCCAGTCCTAATCCGGTGATCCTTTATCCTGGTCCCCAGGCCCTGCTGAGCATCTACTGCCAGAAAGTAGTAGGCCTTTGGCTCATCACTATTATCTGATTGAGAGAATGATGTGCTTTGTGATTCTAATATTATCTTGTTTTCTGTGGCTTATTTTTATATTTACCACTGGAATAAAAACCCAGGGAAAAGTGATAATCTATGAAGTTTCTTGAATTTAGGACCTTCTAATTTCTACAGGGAAACAGAAGGAAGTAGGGAAGATGAACTGGTGGATATTATATAGCTTTAAAAGTTTCTCAAATAATTAGGCAACTCTGGCCTGTACACTGTGGGCAAGCTCAAGATTCTTTTGCCTTTAGGTTTTGGTTCTGAGGGTGGGATGCCTTAGAAGCTACAGGCTTGGAACTGAATGGCATTGACTCCACCATCTACTGTCTTTGGGACCTTGCCCAGGTTATGTGACCTCTCTCTGTGTCGACTGAAGTCCTCACTTCCAGCAATACCCACCTCTTTGGGTTATTGAAAATGAAACTATTTAGCACACTTCATACTTAAAGCCCTTAAAATAGCATCTGGATCTTTGTGTTCAGTAAATGCTCTATGATGATTATGATAATGATGATTTCCCTTCT
>SJYC01069489.1:0-55966 GCA_006408675.1 Madoqua kirkii
GAGTATGGTTTCAGTGTGTCTGCCCTCTGATGCCCTCTTGCAACACCTACCATCTTACTTGGGTTTCTTTTACCTTGGGCATGGGGTATCTCTTCACGGCTGCTCCAGCAAAGCACAGCCGCTGCTCCTTACCTTGGATGAGGGGTATCTCCTCACCACCACCCTTCCTGATCTTCAACATGGGATGGCTCCTCTAGGCCCTCTGGTGCCTGTGCAGCCACCGCTTTCCACCATACTCACATTTAATTGATCAGTGAGCCTTATAAATCCTGCCTCCAGAATAGTCCCCAAACTATTGCTTCTTGTTGAATGAATCCAAAAGGGAAGTCATTAGGTTCTCCAGATTTGACACTTTCACAGCATCATGGGCTAGCTCTTCCTTCTTTCTCTTCATCACTCTCTCCTCAGTTTAGTTTAGGCACTGTTTATCCTTGTCGATTATCACAATCCCCTCCTTACTAATCTGCCTGTCTCCAGTCTTACATCCTTTATAGATAGAGCTGATCATTCCAGCAACATTTATGGAGTGACCAGTGTGCTTGGGAAGCCGGTGTGGACAAGGTTATGATGCATGCCCTATAGGGTTTACAGTCTGGTCAGAAAGATGAACATCAAGCCCACACAGGTAGGTATATCAAGTGGTGGGAGACACTCCCAGGGGCTGAGAGTGTCAAACATGCACACCTAACCTAGCCTTAGGGGACAGGCAAGTCTTTTCAGTGAAAAACAGTTTCAACTGAAAACTAAGGAGTGATGAGGCAGCAACCAGGTGAAGAAGAAGAAAGCAAGAGCAAAGAAAGTGTGTCCTAATGAGAAAAACATCTGATGACAAATGTGTGTTGCATTTCTTCCACATTGTCACCAGCTTGATCTCTTCTTCCTCTAAATTTTTTTTTCTGATAAAAAAACTTGTACACATTTATTGTGAGATATTTGGAAATTGTCAAAAGATTTAGAAAAGAAAATAATGTTTATTCACAATCTCACCATCCAAAGATGAGCTGTGATTACACTGCAGTGCACTTCCTTTCAATTGTGTCTTTGTACATGTGCATTTTCAGGATGATCTTACAGTAAAAGTCTCATCATACTATTTCCTGTCTTAGGAACAATCAGTGGCTCCTCGCTGTCTAGAAGCTCAAGGGCCCAGCCCAATGCTTATAATAAATATTTGCTGAGTGGATGACTAAATGCATGAGTCAGTGAGTAAATGAAAATAGGCTTACTTACCTCCACGTTCTCTTCCTCTTTTTCATTACCTGTTTGATGAAGTCTTGTCTTGGGGTTTGACTCTATCCAAAGCCTTCTTCAAAGGTCAATCCTTATCTTTTTTTCAAAAATTTCTCATTTTTATTTATTTATTTATTGAGTTATCATGGATTTACCTCCTTATATATTAGAATATTATATTAGTTTCAGGTGTATAGAATAGTGATTCAAAATTTTTGTAGATTAAGCTCCACTTACAGTTATTCTAAAGTATTGGCTATGTTCTCTGCATTGTATAATAACCCTTGTAGCTTATTGATTTTATACATAGCAGTTTGTACCTCTTAATGAGAAAGCTTGCCTGTAAGCACAGATGGTGTTGCTTCTCAGGTCCTTGTTGTTGGGTTGTTCAGTTGTCGCTAAGCAGTGTTTGACTCTTTGTGACCCCATGGGCTGAAACACACCAGGCATCCCCGTCTCTCACTCTCTCCCAGAGTTTGCCCAAGTTCACATCCCATTGAGTCAGTGATGCTATCCAACCATCTCATTCTCTGCCACCCTCTTCTCCTTTTGCCTTCAATGTTTCTCAGCATCAGGGTCTTTTCCAATGAGTCAGCTGTTCGCATCAGATGGCCAAAGTATTGGAGTGTCTCAGGTCCCTAGCACAGGTTAACTGCCTTTGATTTACCTTAGAAGGCTTCATGGCGATGTTGTTGACAACTCTGCATCGTTCCACCCCTTCTATACTCCACCCTTGTCTCAGGGGTTGGAAGCCTGAGAACCACACTCCCCAGAGTCCTTTACTTCCATTGTTTTCAGCTGGATTTCACCAATGAGAGGCTTTCCTCTGAGCTCGGGCTTAAGAGAGGCAGATGTGTTTTTAATTGCTTCTCTGACTGTGGAAGCAGCTTTTTGCTTCCTATATGAAAGCAGGGGTGCTGCCCCTGAACATTTCCCGGTGGCTGAGTGGTACCCTTCCTGAAAATTTTCTCCCTTGGTATTGGAGGCACCTGGGATCATCAGTGGTGGTTTCCCAAGGTCCTGTAAGCTCCGGATTTTCTAAAGGATGGAAGCAAATGTGACAGCTGGCCTTGACTCTTTTGCCCCTTCCCCTCACCTTCTGTGTTTGGGCTTCTGTTTTTCTGACCAAAGCCTCACTGAACTCCCCTGTGAGTCACAGTATGGTGCCCCCTTTTATTCTCCTAACCCGCTCAGTGTGGGAGCTGGCTTAGTTCCTCAATACATGCTGGCAACCGCTGAGAGTGACAGTAACACCTGATCCTACATCATCGTATGCAAAACCTCTTACTTAGTGGACACAGTTGCATTTGGTTAGTGATTTAACTTTCTCCTTTATAGTAACTAATTGAGGGTGTGTGCACTTAAACACTGGAGAAAGAAATGGCAATCACTCCAGTGTTCTTGCCTGGGAAATTCCACGGACAGAAGAGCCTGGTGGGCTGCCATTCCTGGAGTCACAAAGAGTCGGACATGACTGAATGACTAACACACACTGCACTTAAACATATGCACACGTCAAACATGACAGAAATATGTTATAAGACAGATGACTCAGCTCCCGAGGCTAACACCTCATATTGTAGCACACTGCAACTGAGTGAAGTACTCACCAATATTTGTTAACTATCTATTGCATGTCTCGGAGAAGGCAATGGCACCCCACTCCAGTACTCTTGCCTGGAAAATTCATGGACAGAGGAGCCTGATAGGCTGCAGTCCATGGGGTTGCCAAGAGTTGGGCATGACTGAGCGACTTCACTTTCACTTTTTACTTTCATGCATTGGAGAAGGAAATGGCAACCCACTCCAGTATTCTTGCCTGGAGAATCCCAGGGACGGGGAAGCCTGGTGGGCTGCCATCTATGGGGTCGCACAGAGTCAGACACGACTGAAGTGACTTAGCAGCAGCAGCAGCATTGCATGCCTAGGGCCTGTATTAGGCCTAACTGTGGGGCACATGCGGGGGAAAATTTAAACAAGCTTGTGTCTATCTGTTAAGTGCCTGTATGCACCAGGCATGGTGCTAGAGCAGCAGCTGTTTGCCCTTCCTTAACTTACAGTCTAGCAATCTCATTGCTTAATGGTGTCGACAAAAATAATCAATAAGCAGTCAGTAGTAAGAATAGAAAAAGAATTTCATTTGACCCAAACTCAGGACCAGCCCAAGTGCCAGTTTATCAGATTACTCTGAGAAGTATGCTCTGGAGAAGCAGGGTTTTCACCACAGCTATTTTTAAAAAATTAATTAACTTATTTTAATTGGTGGCTAATTATTTTACAATATTGTAGTGGTTTTTGCCATACATTGACATGAATCAGCCATGGGTGTACATGTGTTCCCCATCCTGAACCTCCCTTTATGCACAGCTTTATGCACAGCACAGCTTTATGTCTTGGCAGGGCTAAGAATATTAAAGCCAGGGATACATTTCTTCAAGATTTCAGAAAAGCATGCCAGCATGTACAGTATGGCCTTGGTGCCTGCGAGGGATGTCTTAGCACCGAAGGAGGAGCAGCATCAGGAAGAGGGACATTTAATCTGAATTTCTAGCGGACATTCTTTAGTCCTGGTCAATGTACCCTTTTCTTTAGTAATTAAGTCATACATATGTTTCATAGGCCACAAACAGGCTGTTTTAGTTAGTGTAAACTTTAAGTTAACTCACATGTAAGCCAGAATGACTTCCCTATATCTCAGTGTGTGACAGTTTCTTGGATCAATGGGCATTACTGAAAAGAAATGAGGCCTGTCACTCACTATTCCCACCCCAGCTCCCTGAGACCTTGGCATGAATGCCATCAACCCTACCAGCCCTACTAACCCCCAGTATAACACTAGAGTTTCTTGGAGATGTGCCTGCAAACCGGCTCTCTCGAGTTCTGCCAGTGAGCCAGTATCTCTATGGTCAGGTCTGGTTTGGTCCTTCCTGGATTGCTTGCTTCTTGCTTAGTATTTCATTCATTGTGGAAAGCTAGTTTGAAAGCCAGTGGCATTCAACCCTATATACTAGAAGGAAAGGCAAGGAGACTAGTAATATAGTTGCTACCAGGCTGGGTTGGATAAATAACAAGTGAACTAGAGCTGCGTTCTGTGCCATGCCACAGGGTGGAACACGGGGGACAGGGGAACACTTAAACACCATATTTTGAGATTTTTATGGAAAAAAAAACCCACTAAGCAAATGAATGGCAGTGCAAAGCTGGCTGTCCCCTTGGCTTAGCTAATGTTTATTGAGTGTTTACTATAAGCCAGGCACTGTTCCCAATAAGTTACATCAATGATTCATTTATCCCACCCCCCCAACCCCCATTGTGAGAAGGGGCTAGGGATTTTCCAGGTGGTGCTAGTGGTAAAAAACCCACCTGTCAATTCAGGTTAGACATAATAGATGCAGGTTTGATCCTGGGTTGGGAAGATCCCCTGGAGGAGGGCATGGCAACCCACTCGAATATTCTTGCCTGGAGAACCCCATGAACAGAGGAGCCTGGCAGGCTGCAGTGCATGGGGTTGCACAGAGTGGGATACCACCAAAGCAACTTATTAGGAGAGTGTGATGAAGTGCTACTGTGATTCCCATCTGAGAAGTCAGACAATTGGGGCAGGAGAGAGGAAATGCTTTGCCTAAGACTATTTTAGCAAGTGGAGTGTGAACCTGGGTAGTTTGATTAAAATAAGGGGAAATATCAAGCCCCCATCCTTTGGAATTTCTCCTGGTTTCATCTGAGTTAGTATGAATCTGGATGCTCAGAGAGAAGTGGTATTTTTAAAAATTACTTATTATTTTATTTGGGGTTGCACTGGGTCTTCATTGCTTCACGGGCTTTCTCTAGTTGCAGCCAGCTGGGGCTACTCTTGGTCGCGGTGCACAAGCTTCTCATTTCTGGGGCTTCTCTTGTTGGGAGCATGGGCTCAAGGGCATGGGCTTCAGTCCTTGTGGCATGTGGGCTCAGTTGCTCTGAGGCTTCTGGAATCTTCCTGGATCAGGGATCAGACCCATGTCCTCTGCACTGGCAGGCAGGTCCCTATCCACTGTTCCACCAGGGAAGCCTGAGAAGTGGTATTTTTTAAAGGAAGCTGTAAAGGGGGCTGTGTTTCCCATGACTGTCAGGATCTGAGAAGATGAACACTCAGGCCCCAACAGTCACATTTGTTCCTTGGACCTAGACTTTTGTCTTAAAATGTGAATGTGCCATCTGATCGATAATCAGCCATCAGCATCTTGTGTGAATCTCCACGTGACTTCACTTTATTTTTAAGACACAAAGCTCAGAACAGATAGGTTGTACTGAAGGAAGAAGAGTGAGAAGGGACTAGAGAAAGAGGGGGCAGGAGAGGGATTTATCAAGCTTGTGTTATAGGATTCGGGTAGCAAAACTCCTTCATAAAAATGTTCAGTGTATCCTTGCAATTGAAGAAGCTGCTTGAAGATCAAAATAACACAAAGACACCAGCTTTCAGTGCTTCTGTTCTGTGATATCAAAAATTATAAGGGTAGGAAAGAAGGAAGTTAAACAGTCATTATTTATTAATACATGACATAAATACTTACATAAAACCTGTAAAAATCTGTGGAAAAACTACTGGAATTAAAAGAGAATGAAAAAAAATATGAAGTGCCTTAGAGTAAACTAATAAAAGATCTATAAGATCACTATGGGGAAAATTGTAAAATTTTTTAAGGAAGATCCAGATAAACAGTGAGAGGGCTTATCTCTGTGGACAGGAAAACTAAGGGTTGTGATTCTTTCAAAATTCCCTGTATTAGTTTGTTAGGGTTACTATAACAGTACCATAGACTGGGTGGCTTAAACAACAGATAATTTTTTTTTTCATAGTTCTGGAGACTAGAAGAGATCAAATTATCAACAGGCTTGGTTTCTTCTGACACCTCTCTCCTTGGCTTGCAGCCAGTCATTTTTTCTGTCTTCATGTGGTTATGATGTCTGTGTCATAATCTCTTCTTAGAAAGATACCAGTCATATTGGGTTAGGGTCTACCTATGCCCTACTCATATTTAACTTTACCTCTTTAAAGAATCCATCTCCAAATACACATTGAAGGTACTGGGTGTAAACACTTCAACATATAAAATTTAAAAGGAAAATTTTCAGCTTATAACTTTCTTTAAATCAGTCTACAAATTGAAGACTACCCCAATCAAATCCCAGCAAGCCTTTTCATGGAACTTGACCTTCTGAATCTAAGTTTATATGAAACAACAAAGGTCTTATATAGACTAAATTTTTTTTGATGAGAAGGATGAAATGGTAGGGAATGCCTGATTGGATAATAAAACATATGAATCCATCTCCAAATACACATTGAAGGTACTGGGTGTAAACACTTCAACATATAAAATTTAAAAGGAAAATTTTCAGCTTATAACTTTCTTTAAATCAGTCTACAAATTGAAGACTACCCCAATCAAATCCCAGCAAGCCTTTTCATGGAACTTGACCTTCTGAATCTAAGTTTATATGAAACAACAAAGGTCTTATATAGACTAAATTTTTTTTGATGAGAAGGATGAAATGGTAGGGAATGCCTGATTGGATAATAAAACATAAAATTATAATAGTCAAGGCAGGGAATATTGGTATAGGAATAAACAAATAAATCAAGGAAACAGAATAGAGAACTGAGAAGCAAACCCACACACATATGAAACCTTGATAAATTAGAGAAGACATAGCATATTAGAGGGGCTAACATGGCCTATTAAATAAATGGTGTTAAAACAGCTAGGTATCTGGAGAAGGAAATGGCAACCCGCTCCAGTATTCTTGCCTGGGAAATCCTGTGGACAGGGGAGCCTGGTAGCCTACAGTCCGGGGGTCACAAAAAGCTGGACAAAACTGAGCAACTTAGCACACATATCATACCTTGTGTACGACACATTAAATAATTCTCTGATGGTAAGCCTTTATGAGTTAAAAAATTATGCTGTATGGAGTGATTACTACAATTATTAGTTCATAACTGATCAAAACAGCATAAATATGTAACCAAATCTGACATGTAATTATGAAACATAAAAACTAAAAATTTGTCAGAATAGGAAAAAATAAAAAACCAACCAGGTATCTACATAGAAAAAGAAAATAAAATTGGATGCTTTCTTTTACTCTGGGAAAAAAATAAATTCTGAGTATACTGCTGATATAAATCTAAATGTGTAAGCAAAACTTTGATGCCTTTATAGGAAAATATAGGTGCCTATCTATTTACCTCAAGATAGGAAAATAGTTCTTAAATAAGTCATTAAAACAACAAATTAAACAGCATAAATATGTAACCAAATCTGACATGTAATTATGAAACATAAAAACTAAAAATTTGTCAGAATAGGAAAAAATAAAAAACCAACCAGGTATCTACATAGAAAAAGAAAATAAAATTGGATGCTTTCTTTTACTCTGGGAAAAAAATAAATTCTGAGTATACTGCTGATATAAATCTAAATGTGTAAGCAAAACTTTGATGCCTTTATAGGAAAATATAGGTGCCTATCTATTTACCTCAAGATAGGAAAATAGTTCTTAAATAAGTCATTAAAACAACAAATTATAAAGGGAAAGGCTGATAAATTTGAACAAATTAAAATGAAAAACTTCTGCACAAAAAATTACCAGGAAAAATGGTTAAAAGAGAAGCACAAATAAGAAGAAAATAGCGTTAGTGCAATAATGCCAAGAATTAAGATCTAGGATATATAAAGGACTACAAATCAATAAGAAAATACACAAAATCCAGGACAGTTCCCAGAAGCAGAAACAAATAACAACTGGGAAAAAAAAAGGGAAAAAATACTCAACCTTAGTATTGATTAGGAAAATAATAAATAGATCCAGCAGACACTATTTCACTCATGCCAGGTTGCCCATAATATAAAAAATTAAAGTAATTCTATTTCAAGAGCAGGAGAGTCATATACTCCTGGGTAGAATAGAAATAGGTATAACTATTCCAGAGAATAATTTAGCTATATTTAGTAAAGTTGAAGACATGTGCTTCAGGGTCTAACACTTTTCCCCATGTATAGAAGAGACCTGTAAGAATTATTAAGCATAGCATTATTTATAACTGCAAGTAATTGGATTAACCCTAATCACCTAATCATTAACAGCAAAGTGGGTAGAATTTTGTGGTGTATTCATACAATGCAGGTAACAACAGAAATAAGTGGACCAGAGTAACATGTATCAACATTGTGGCAGATCGATCCTAGGCAGACAAGATCCCAATAATCCCCATGTACTGGTGTCCACATCTTTGTGTAGCCCCCTCCCCTGGAATGCAGGCAGAACCTGTACCTTGATTCTAATAATTGTGCTGTGGCAAAATTAAGAAGAGAAATCTTATACATTATATGATTCCGTTTTAGCAGACTAGAGTAAGAGATTTGCTGACCTTGCAAACAAGCCAGCTGCTATAAGGTGACCTGCCCAAGGAGAGGGCCACATGGCAAGGAAGTGGATGTCCTCTAAAAAATCCAGGGCACTCAACTACACGAACTCAAGGAAAAGAATTATGCCAAAAACAGAATGAGCTTAGAAGCAGATTCTTTCCCAGTCAGGCCTTCAAATGAGAATGTAGCACAGTCAACACCTTGATTGCAGCCTCATGAAACCCTGAGCAGAGGACCCAGTTAAGCTATGTCTGGACTCTGGGTCCATAGAAACTATGAAATAATGAGTGTGTTTTAAGCTATTATATTTGGGGTAGTTTGTTACACAGCAGTAGAAAAATAATACAGAGTGAGTCCCTGATGGTCAGTGGTTAGGATTCAATGCTTTCATTGCCATGGCCCAGGTTCAATCCCTGGTTGGGGAACTGAGATCCTGCAAGATGTGTGGCACAGGAAAAATAAAAAATTAATACAAACATGGATAAAAACATAATAGATATAAAGCAAGCTTCAGAAAGAGACATATAATATATATATGATACTATTTGCATAAAGCTTAAAAGCACACAAACCAATTTTGTATACTGCTTTTAGGCTTACATATAGACATGTATAGTAAAAGTATAAAGACAGGCACTGGAATAATTGTCTCAATTTCAGGAAGATGTTTCTCTCTTGGAGATAGGGCAATATGATCAGAGAGGCACATACAAATACTTCAACAGTGTTTATATAGCTTGATTTTATAAGCTGGGTAGAAGTTTAAGAGTGCTTACAATACTCTTCTGGAGAGAGGAATGGCAACCCACTCCAATATTCTTGCCTGGAGAATTCCATGGACAGAGGAGCATAGTGGGCTACAGTCCACGGGTTGCAAAGAGTCAGACACTACTTAGTGACTAACACATACAATACTCTATACCTTTCTGTATGTCTGAAATATCCCATAATTCAAAACAAATTATCTTCAACTTTAGGTTCCAGTGGGGATGACTTGTGTTGACAATGAATTTTGCCCACTTTCCCAAACCTGTAACTGGGAAGAGAGTGGGAGAAAGAAGAGCCTTATAGAGCCTGGCTGGGGATGGATATAGGATAACAGAGATGGAAGGAGATGGGAGGAGAGGTGGCCAGAGGGATAAGTCTACAGAGGTACCCTCAGTCACCAGGGAGCCATGCATAGACTCATCTCCCAGAGACCACAGATGGGCTTAAATTGGTGACCTCAGCAGTTCCACAGTAAGACCTTATCATTAGCTGTGGCTTTGCCCTTGCTTGCAATGGAATAGCTACCACACAGCAGCCTTGCTGTAATCCTACACTTTGAGAGAACAGCAATTAAAAAAAAAACACATAAATGAAAATGCTGGCAATTAGGCGATTAGGGAGAATCAAAGGTGAGTTAAAAATAAAAACAAAAACCATAAAATGGAAGTCTGAACAGCCTGGCCTTAGAAGGAAAATTTGAGATAGGAGGCTATGACTGTCTGTAGAGCAACTGATTGAATTTTCCTATCATATTTCAGCAGTTAGTCATCTTCAGGGAGGGACAGTGGGGTCTTTCTCTTCTTTGGTTTATAGTCAGGAAGTTTGGGAGATATTACGATACCTTGGTTGTATAAAGGAACCTCCAAGCCCCAAGAGGACAGAGAGAGGAATTTCCAGTGGTATGCTGGTAACACTGAACACTTGGTTCTCCAGAAAGAGGAAGCTCCTTGCTGATTTCCATACTATAAATACTCAGTGATTTTTAAGCCACCAATGTGATGTCGCTGAGTGTGGACCTGGGAAGAGTTAGGAAGCTCTTAAAACCCCGTATGTGCTGGTTTCAATATACAACTGAAATTTCCATCCTATTAGGGTGGCGAGCAGCCCTGGCTGGAGAAGGACTACTGTCAGGGAGGAGACTGTATGCATGGCTTTTCCTGTCTCCCTCCCAATCCAAAGATGCTGAGATTCTGTTAGTCCACTTAGAATGTGAAACATTCCCTTTGTTGTTGTTTAGTCTCTCCTTCATGTCTGACTCTTTTGCAACCCTGTGAGCTGTAGCCCGTCAGCATCCTCTGTCCTTGGGATCTTCCTGAACCAGGGATGGAACACGTGTCTCCCGCATTGGCAGGCAGGTTCTTTACCATAGCGCCACCAGGGAAGCCCACTTCCTTTATAACCAGCAGTTTTAGAGGATAAGGATATATTAAATACATTAATACCAAAATGCTATTCTTTTTTTCAGTAAAGCAGTCGAGATGAGCTGCCCACCCTGAGGAAGCCAGGGAGTCGGTGCTGGGATGAAGTTCAACCTATGTACCATAATTTTTCCAGCATCGTCAGCCTAGAGAGTAGGTCTCCTTATAGATTTCAAGGAAGCTCATATGAGGCTGAATTTGGGAACTCCCCTTGGAGAATGTCAAGTCCCTGGGTCACTGTGCTCAGTTTTACAGTCCCCTTAAAGTTTTGCAGTTTAAGAGGATTTTCTGTAAAAAAAAAAAAATCAGGAAGTCTGTATTAGTTAGAACGATCTGAATACAAGTAACAAAGCACCCTGGCCCAATTGCTTAAAACAACAGAGAAATATATTGTCTCAGATCAAGAGAAGTCCCAAGGTAGGAAAGCTCCCAGGTGGGCTCTGGGGTTTAAGAAATGTCATTAAGGACTCAGATTCCTCTCAAAGGTCTGCTCTGTCATACTTCGTCCTGATTGGCCCCCTCATAGTTACAAGACGGCTGCCGTATTCCAGGCAAGCTTGGCCACAGCCACAGGAAGGAGAAGGACCCATTCTTTTCATACGTAAAAATTTTTCAGAAGCCCCATTTGACAGAAGCAGATCAAATATTTTTTCCTGAATCACCCTATTTCATAGAGACTGAAAATCACTATGATCCCATTTGACAGAAGCAGATCAAATATTTTTTCCTAAAATAACCTCTTTCATAGAGACTGAAAATCACTATGATTAGCTTAGAATAAATTAGGATTTAACCATGAGTCACACAGGAGAGAGGAACAGACAAAATCGTAGTCCACTTAAGAGGCAACTATCATCCCAAAGATTCTTTCACTGCTCCGAATCTAAGACTGTTGACTTTTACAGGTAAGTTTGGTCCTTCTGGCTGATTGGAGAGAGCCACTTGAATCAGACCAATCAACTTGATCAGAAACAAATTATGCTCTGTTTATGCAACTGATTAACCGTAAGATCAGTTTATCAAAAAGTATTTGTTAAGGACCCAGTGGGAACTGGCACTTGAAAGTCACAGCTATTAGGCACTGGGCCCAGTGGCGTGTGGATGTGAACAATTGGACTGAGAGCTTCTAATCAACTGACAGAGTAAATATAAACTTCTTCCAGGTGAGCAGAGGTAAAACTCAAAAAATACATGACTATGATTTTTTAATATGGGTACCAAGACAATTTATTCAGGGACAAAAATCTTTCTAATAAATGGTGTTAAGACAACTGGATATCCACATGCAAAATAATAAAGTTGGACCCTTACCTCCTGGCATATACTAAAGTTAACTCAAAATGGATCATTGACCTAGATATGAGTCTAAGCTATAAAAAACTTGGATGAAAACTTGTAAATCTCATGATCTGAGATTAGTCATTGGTTTCTTATTTCTTCTATATGATACCTAAAGCATCAGCAATGAAAGAAAAAAAGAATAAATTTGACTTCATCAAAATTAAAAATGTGTGTGCTTCAAAGTACACTATCAAGAAAGTGAAAAGACAATCCAAAGAATGGAAGAAAATATTTGCAAATCATATATTTATTAAGGGTCTAATGTCCAGAAATATAATGAACCCTTTCAATACAACAATAAAAAATGAATAATTCAAGTTAAAGATGGGCAAAAGCTTTGAATAGACATTTCTCCAAAGAAGATACACAAGTGGCCAATAAGCAGATAAAAAAATGCTCAATATTATTAATTATTGATAAAATACAAATCAAAACCTCAAGATATTACTTCACACACACTGGAAGTGGAAGTCGCTCAGTCATATTTGACTCCCCATTGACTATACAGTCCATGAAATTCTCCAGGCCAGAATACTGGAGTGGGTGGCCATTCCAATCTCCAGGTGATCTTCCCTACCCAGGGATCAAATCCAGGTCTCCTGCATTGCAGGCAGATTCTTTATCAGCTTAGCTACCAAGGAAGCTCAAAGGGGATGCTGTGGCTGCAGGGACTGGGAACTGAATCTGGGCTTCCCACGCGGCAGGTGAGAATTCTGCCACTGACCCACTCATGCACCAGTCATCACACACACTAGGATGACTATAATTAAGAAAGACAGACAACAAACAAGTGTTGGAGAGGACACAAAGGAATTGGAACTCTTATAAGCAGCTAGTGGGAGTGTAAAATGGTGTAGCCATTTTGGAAATCATTCGACAGTTCCTCAAAAAGATAAAAATAATAAAGTTACCATATGGCCCAGAAATCAACTCCATACCTAGGTGAATACCAAGAGAAATGAAAACATATATCTGCACAAAAACCAGTGCACAAATGTTCATAGTAGTAAGATTCATTATAGGCAAAAAGTGGACATGACTCCAGTTTCCATCAATGGATGAATGGATAAAATGTAGTATATCCATATGATGGAATATTGTTTGGCCAGGAAAAGGAATGAAGTACTGATGCATTCTATATGAACTTTAAAAACACTATGGTAAGTGGAAGAAATCAGTCACAAAGTTCATCTACCATGTGATTTTGTTTAATTGAAATAAATAAGTAGATGAAATCAGTGAGACTGCAGGTAGATTAGTGACAGGCTTGGGGAAGAAGAAATGAGAAGGGCTATGGGGGATTTGTTTTTAGGTTGAAGAAAATGTTCTCAAAGTAAATACTGTTGATGATTATACAATCTGATGAATATGCTAAGAACCACTGAATTGTATATCTTAAAAGAACAAATTCTATATTATTTGAGTTACATTACAATAAGAATATTTATAGGACTACCTCAGGCCTTGGTGTTGGGGGGATAAAATCAGACCAAAACATCAGTGGGTTAATAAATGTTTATTTTGAAAAGTTTTTTAAATTATATTATGATTCTGAAATGTATACATTCCATTTTATCACCTTCTCCTTCTTTGGTCCAAATGAATTCTTGTGCAGACCAGTGGTTCTCAACCTTGGATATTTAGGAGTCACCATTGGAACTTTCAGAAAAGTCATTGGCCAACCCATGGCCAATTAAATCAGGGTCTCTAGTTCCGCTCCCCAACACCTCTGGCATTTTATTTTATTAAAAACTCCCTGGTTATTCCAATATGCTGTCAAGACAGAAATTAAACAGTAGATGAAGATCTGAGCAGAAGTGCTTCATATTTTGAGGTGGTTATTTAGCTAATTCTTTCCCCTCCCTTGGGTTTATTGAGATACAATTAATATACATTAAAATTGATCCTTTTAAAGAATATGATTCAATGAATATTGACAAATCTATATAGTCCTTTGACAGCCAAGGTACAGAACATTTTCATTACTGCCCCCAATGCCTTTGTTCCCTTTGTTATCAGTCCTTTCCCCCGTGTATTAGATGTATACATTAGAATTCTATGCAGCATAAAAAGCAGGTCCTTGAAAGTACATAAAAATTTCAGAAAAAATGTATAAAATTGAGCAAAAAGTATATAATGTAATGTTAATTGTTTAATCTTTTTTATCCATGGGTACAGATATGGATGTTTCATCATATATGTATACATCTGTAGAAAAAAAATCAGTTGTTATCTCTGGCTATGGAAATTATAGTAATCAAATTACAGTTAATTTTCTTCTTTACATTTTTATGCATGTTCTAATTAGTCTATAATTATGTTATGTTTATAATGAAAATAATAATGATGTCTACAAAACAGTGATCTATGGGCAAGGGATGCATGAAGAGCCTCATAAAGACCAAACTGCCGTCCCCTTCAAAGTTCCAGGTCCATAGCTACGAGTCGGACACGACTGAAGTGACTTAGCAGCTACAAATCTAGCCTTCTGACCTCACACATTTCAGGTCATCGGCTCATTACAACTGTTATAGTGAAAAGAAATTAATAAGAAGATATCGACTTCTACTGAGATAGATATCACAGAATATTGACCCAGAGAAGAAAATATTGATGAAAGAGAACCAAGGTCTCCCATTGCCTTGAAGGGAGTAATAAACTCTCCTGCTTGCTGAATGCCATATTCTGTTTATTTTGCAAGCACCTGTGCATTTAAAAATCAAAGATGCCATATCCCCGTAAACACTATTAGAATTTGAAATCAGAGTCTACCATGAAGGGAATGGGTCCCTGTGGTTATAGAATAGATAAAAACTTAGAGCAGAGATACAGTAAGCAAGTGAGCCGAGACAAGATCTTGACAGTGGAGTTCTCTTCAGTTCGCATTTTAGTTCCTTTAGATTCAGCAGAATCTTAATTAAATATACTAAGACATATCTTCCAACCAGCTCAAACCAGACCCAGACCAGCTAAAACCAGCTCCAGGTCTCCAAACTAGACACAAGTGATTTGGGTTCCTCCAGAGCCGCACATTGGTGTTCTGGGTTTTGGGTGATTTCTTAGGACAAATAAAATTGGGTATGACTGCAGTTGGAATGCTTTTTCCTACATCTTTTTCAAATAAAAAAAGATGATATAATAACATGTTGGTTGAACCACCATTTGAACAAGCAACTTTTTTTTTTCCAGGTTGTTCTGGGATGGGTTACATTTATTTGGACAGAATAATGGATTGAAATTAGTTTCAAGTTAAACTTTTCCCCTAGTTTGGGTACAGGCTCCATATGATTTTTCCATTGTTGCATAGCAAACCTCTCCAAAATACAGTGACTTAAAATAATGACTTATTTGCTCATAATTTTGTGGGTTGGCAGTTTGGAGTAGACTGGGGCCAGGATGGCTCACGTAGTATTCACTGGGCTCATTCAAACGTCTGTGGCTTCACTGAGGATGGTGAGGCCTCTTTTTCCTGTGCTCCTTCATCATTAGAAGGCATTTGTTTTCCAAGATGGTGAGAGTGGAAGAAGCTTCAAGGCCCCTTGAGGCTCAAGCTCAGGTTCATAGTGACACTTAGTTTCAATCTTTCAGGCAAAGGAAATCACAAAGGTAAGCCAGGTTCAAGTGGTGGGGACATAAATTCAATCCCTTGCAGGGAGAAGCTGCAAAGAATCTATGGCCATTTAGGGACTTCCCTGGTGGTCCAGTGGTTAAGACTTTGCCTTTCAACGCAGGGGGTTTAGGTTCAATCCCAGGTCAAAGAATTAAAATCCCATATGCCTTGGGCCCCAAAATCAAAACATAAAATGGAAGCAATACTACAACAGATTCAATAAAGATTCAGTTCAGTTCAGTCTCTCAGTTGTGTCTGAGTGTGCTGATCTTTGCTACCCCATGGACTGCAGCATGCCAGGCTTCCCTGTCTATCACTGACTCCTGGAGCTTACTCAAACTCCTGTCCATTGAGTCCGTGATGCCATCCAACCATCTTATTCTGTCGTCCCCTTCTCCTCCTGCCTTCAATCTTTCCCAGCATCAGGGTCTTTACCAATGAGTCAGTTCTTCACATCAGATGGCCAAAGTACTGGAGTTTCGGTTTCACCATCAGTCCTTCCAATGATTATTTAGGACTGATTTCCTTTAGGATTGGCTGATTTGATCTCCTTGCAATCCAAGGGACTCTTCAGAGTCTTCTCCAACACTACAGTTCAAAAGCATCAATTCGTTGGCGCTCAGCTTTCTTTATAGTCCAACTCTCACATCCCATATAAGACTACTGGAAAAACTATAGCTTTGACTAGATGGACCTTGGTTGGCAAAGTAATGTCTCTGCTTTTGAATATGCTGTCTAGGTTGGTCATAGCTTTTCTTCCAAGGAGCAAGTGTCTTCTAATTTCATGGTTGCAGTCACCATCTTCAGTGATTTTGGAGTCCAAAAAAATAAAGTCTCTCACTGTTTCCATTATTTCCCATCTATTTCCCATGAAGTGATGGGACCAGATGCCATGATTTTAGTTTGCTGAGTGCTGAACTTTGAGCCAACTTTTCCACTCTTCTCTTTCACTTTTATCAAGAGGCTCTTTAGCACTTTTTCACTTTCTGCCACAAAGGTGGTGTCATCTGCATATCTGAGGTTATTGATATTTCTCCCAGCAATCTTGATTCATTTGTGCTTCATCCAGCCCAGCATTTTGCATGATGTACTCTGCATATAAGTTAAATAAGAAGGGTGACAATATATATAGCCTTGACATACTCCTTTCCTGATTTGGAACCAGTCTATTATTCCATGTCCAATTCTAATTGTTGCTTCTTGACCTGCATACAGATTTCTCAGGAGGCAGGTCAGGTGGTCTGGTATTCCCATCTCTTGAAGAATTTTCCACAGCTTGTTGTGATCCACAGAGTCAAAGGCTTTGGCCTAGTAATAAAACAGAAATAGATTTTTTTCTGGAACTCTCTGGCTTTTTTGATGATCCAGCGGATGTTGGCAATTTGATCTCTGGTTCCTCTGCCTTTGTTAAATCCAGCTTGAACATCTGGAAGTTCATGGGTCATGTACTGTTGAAGCCTGGTTTGGAGAATTTTTAGCATTACTTTGCTAGTGTGTGAGATGATTGCAATTGTGTAGCAGTTTGAACATTCTTTGGCATTGCCCTTCTTTGGGATTGGGATGAAAACTGACTTTTTCCAGTCCTGTGGTTACTGCTGAGTGTATTTGCTGGCATTTTGAGTGTAGCACTTTCACAGCATCATCTCTTAGGATTTGAAAAACTCAACTGAAATTCCATCACTTCCATAGCTTTGTTCATAGTGATGGTTCCTAAGGCCCACTTGACTTCACATTCCAGGATATCTGGCTCTGGGTGAGTGATCACACCATCGTGGTTATCTGGGTCGTGAAGATATTTTTTATATAGTTCTGTGTTTTCTTGCTACCTCTTCTTAATATCTTCTGCTTCTGTTAGGTCCATACCATTTCTGTCCTTTATTGTACTCATCTTTGCCTGAAATATTTCCTTGGTATCTCTAACTTTCTTGAGAGATCTCTAGTCTTTCCCATTCTATTGTTTTCCTCTATTTCTTTGCACTGATCACTGAGGAAGGCTTTCTTATCTCTCCTTGCTATTCTTTGGAACTCTGCGTTCAAGTGAGTGTATCTTTCCTTTTCTCCTTGCCTTTAGCATCTCTTCTTTTCTCAGCTATTTGTAAGACCTCCTCAGAAAACCATTTTGCCTTTTTGCATTTCTTTTTCTTGTGGATGCTCTTGATCACTGCCTCCTGTATAATGTCATGAACCTCTGTCCATAGTTCTTCAGGCAGTCTATCAGATCTAATCCACTGAAACTATTTGTCATTTCCTCTGTATAATCATAAAGAAATTGATTTAGGTCATACCTGAATGGTCTAGTGGTTTTCCCTACTTTCTTCAATTTAAGTCTGAATTTGGTAATAAGAAGTTCATGATCTGAGCCACAGTCAGCCCCTGGTCTTGTATTTGCTGACTGTATAGAGCTTCTCCATCTTTGGCTGCAAAGAATAAAATCAGTCTGATTTTGGTATTGACCATCTGGTGATGTCCATGTATAGAGTCTTCTTTTATGTTGTTGAAAGAGGGTGTTTGCTATAACCAGTGTGTTCTCTTGGTAAAACTCTATTAGCCTTTGCCCTGCTTCATCTTGTACTCCAAGGCCAAATATGCCTGTTACTCCAGGCATCTCTTGACTTCCTACTTTTGCATTCTAGTCCCCTATAATGAAAAGGACATCTTTTTTGGATGTTTGTTCTAGAAGGTCTTGTAGGTCTTCATAGAACTGTTCAGCATCAGCTTCTTCAGCATTACTGGTCTGGGCGTAAACTTGGATTACTCTGATATTGAATGGTTTGCCTTGAAAATGAACAGAGATCATTCTGTCTTGTTTTGAGATTGCATCCAAATACACGTATCAGACTTTTTGTTGACTATGAGGGCTACTCTATTTCTTCTAAGGGATTCTTGCCCACAGTAGTAGTAAATATAATAGTCATCTAAGTTAAATTCACCCTTTCCGGTCCATTTTAGTTCACTGATTCCTAAAATGTCGATGTTCACTCTTGACATTTCCTGTTTGACCACTTCCAGTTTGCCTTGATTCGTGGACATAATCTTCCGGGTTCCTGTGCAATATTGTTCTTTACAGCATTGACTTTTCTTCCATCACCAGTCACATCCACAACTGGGTGTTGTTTTTGCTTTGGCTCTGTCTATTCTTTCTGGAGTTAGTTCCTCACTGATCTCCAATCACATACTAGGTACCTACTGACCTGGGGAGTTCATCTTTCAGTGTCCTATCTTTTTGACATTTCATACAGTTCATGGGGTTCTCAAGGCAAGAATACTGAAATGGTTTTCCATTTTCTTCTCCAGTGAGCCACAGTTTGTCAGAACTCTCCACCATGACCTGTCTGTCTTGGGAGGCCCTACAAGGTATGGCTCATAATTTCTTTGAGTTAGACAAGGCTGTGGTCTATAAATTTAAATATACGGTGTGAAGTGAAAGTCACTCAGTCACATTTGACTCTTTGCGACCCCATAGTCTTTACAGTCCATGCGTCCCCATAGTCTATACAGTCCATGGAATTCTTCAAGCCAGAATACTGGAGTGGATAGCCTTTCCCTTCTCCAGGGGATATTTTTAGGTGGATTCTTTACCAGCTGAACCACAAGGGAAGTCCCAATAAATATTTTAAAAAAAAAAAAAAAAAGAATTTAAAATCTGCCATGGAGTCCCAACCTGAAGGCCATGCAGTGCTGCTCAAGGAACAGAAAGCTTTGGAAACTGATTTACCTGTCTCTAAGTTATGGCCTGTCCCTGGCTGTGATGATTTCTTCCTAGGGTTTTCTATCTCTCTCTCTTTATGTTCATAGTGGGATGTCAATAAATCACTTTTATTATCAAGAAATTAACAGAGAAATGTAGAATCCTGTGGAATGCTCTCAGTTCTAAGAAACAAAATCCTAACTCAAGAAAGTGCTGAAGTAGAAAACGTGTGTGCTAACTTGGATCTGGCTCTTTGTGACCCCATGGACTATAGCCCCCCAGGCTTCTCTGTCCATGGGATTTTCCAGGCAAGAATACTAGAGTGGGTTGCCATTTCCTTCTCTAGGGGATCTTCCTGACTCAGCGACTGAAAGAGTGTCTCTTGTATCTTTGCATTGGCAGGTGGGTTCTTTACCCACTGAATCACCTGGGAGCCCTAAAGAAAAACTTGAGGGGTAACTAATTCAGCAGCTTAGTAATGTCATTAAAAAACCCAGATTCCTTCCATCTTTCTGCTTGGCCATCCCTGATACATTTTCTTTATCTTTGGCTAGAACTCCTAACATTTGGTTGCAATGTGTCTGACACAGTCTCAGGCTTTATATAAAGATGTGACAATATATGTCTCTTTTCTGGGTCATTTATTTTTTTTAGCTAGGACTTTTCCTTGAAGCCCCATCAGTAGCCTCTCCTTACAACTCACTGATCCCTAAAGCACTGCATATTCTTGTCTGAATCAGTCAGTAGTAAGGACCATGGGATTACCCTGGATAGTTTCGATAAATTAGAACACACCTCCTGGAGCATGGAATGGGCCTATACACCCCTGAAGCCCAAGATCAGGAGAAGGCAAGTGGTTATTTAAGTAAAACTGGAGTTCTCATGGGCAAGAGGAAGGGCAAGGGGGTTGGGGAGGCAGACAAAACAGTGCCTTCCACCATTCATTAGGCCCAAATAGGTTTGGGGAATTTGCTTTGTTCTTGGGCATCTTGAGGAATAAATCTGTCATGCTGGAAAATTTAAAGTAATGCATTATGTACTTGGCAATACCATAGGTAGTGAGGGGAAAAGAAGAAAACTAAGTCTTCATCCTCCCGGAGCTCGTATTGAAATTAAGGAGCCTCTGCATAAACACATAGAGAAGTCAACCAGCACTATGAATCTTGAAATGAGGGCTATTGAGAAGAAATCCTGTAATTTGAGTGCCAACAGAAGTCACCTTTCTTAGAGAGTTAAAATCAGCTCCAACCTCCATCTGACAATCTGTGGGAAACCCCGCCTCTGTTCCCATGACCGATTCTGTCCATCCTGTCGTGGACAAGGTGAAAGTGTTTATGGCTTGTGGTTAGGGTCTTAGGTCTGGTTCTGGATTCTTGCTTCCTCTGAACTCCATTGTTCTGTGTCTTATATCTTGTGACAGTTTCCTTCTCTTGTGCAGCGTTGATCCCATGTGGGACCTGACTCCTCTCCTTTGATTGTTTTCCCTCCCTCTTCAGGCTAGTCAAAAATACACACACACACACACACACACACACACACACACACACACGCATATTGTTTTTCAGGTTCTTTTCCATTATAGGTTATTACAAGATTTTGAATACAGTTCCTGTGCTATGTAGTAGGTCCTTGTTGTTGATCTATTTTATAAAGTTGCCTGTATCTGTTAATCACAAATTCCTAATTTATCCTTTCCCCCCTTCCCTGAAGCTAACAGTTATTAAACCACCATTGTGTCCGTGGGATTAGTCAAAATTCTTCACATGTATCAGCTCATTTAATCTTCACCATAATCACATTATTCTTTTTTAGAGATAAATAAGTAGAGGCAGGAAGAGGTTAAGTCCAAGTTCATCTGCCAGGAGCAGACACAAGCTTTAGATACACTCAATCTGACTCTGGACGCACCTTCACACTTCTTGGAGCAGCTCCTTGATCCCACATCTCCTCTGTCCTCTTCCTTCTCCTGCTCTCTCTCCAGCAACATTTGATGACTACAGAGCTGAACTAAAACATGTGGGCTCGTTCCATTATGTTGTAGATCTGTGCTCTAGAATCCATCTCAAGCACGGCAGGAGAGGGATGGATGGGAGGGCTGTGACCTTTTGGAACAGCTGGTTCATAGAAAGGGTGAAGGCCTGGCCATCCAGGGGACAGGGGCCTGCTGTGCTGGTGAGTGGGAGGCCTCTGGGAGGGCTGGGGGTCACAGTGGGCTGTGAAATGGACCCTCTGGGTCTGCTATTGCTCTCAGGTATCCTCAGAAACCCACCACTCCACCAGCGGTGAGCTGATGGAGGGAGAGGGGCAGGGAGTCACACAGGTTCTGTCCCTGAGGTCTCTGCTCTTAGTTTCTTTCTACGCTTGAGGTCTTTTCCTATTTTTAAAGTGGTAGGCAATAAATTCCAGAGTGCCTGAAAAAGTAAAAAAAGAGAGACTCGCTGAATGTACTTTCAAACCCCGAGACCCCGCTCTTGGCCAGGAGACATGCAAACTCTTTTAATAACCTTATTCTGGACCGACTTAAATGGAAACAGCCTCAGTATTTTTAGCTGCTGTGTAACTGAAGTAAAAACAAAGGGGGGGAAATTTTGTATATATTTTTTTCCTTTCCTAGTTAGAATAAGAAAGACCTGTTCATTATCTCTTAACTGAATTTTTGCTGGGAAGAGAAGGGAACACCCAAGAGTCCCTCTTGGCTCCTCCCCTGGCCTGGATGGGATTTAAACTCAGAGAGGACAGCTGAGGGAATTAGAGAACGAGGGATAGACAAGCACCAAGGTCTGCAGCCCCAGAGGCCTGGCTTCCAGGTAGCAGAAGTATTGGAAGCGGTACCCCGCAGCCTCCAAGGTAAGAGCACCAATCTCTGAAGATTCTACCTGTTGGGGGGAGGATGGTGGCCAGGTGCGAATGAATTCATGGGCTTCAATTCTCGATCCTGAATATCCAGACAGAGTAATTGGTCTCCTGTCAACTCCATGAGGTGATATTTATTTCCAATTAGGAAACACTATTTCCTAATAATATTTCCCAGGACCTGGGTAACATGTCCCTAACCAACAGTATACTTGATTCCCCAGCTGAGCTAAGCCCAATCTTCTTACCTGGCCAGATGGTATTGTAGAGAAATTTTCACATGGAATAATAGATTTTCATATTAAATACTTCTTTTAAGTCTAGCATGTTCTCATCTCTATTTTTTTTTGTTGGCTTTACAGTGTCAAAGACGTCTCTGTTTTTGTAATTTATCTGCTATATCTCACTTATAAAATGGAGCTTTCATTTTAGTTGTGATCAGGAAACTATTATAACTTTTTTCTTTTCTGGATTTTGTATATTCCAATAAAGGTGATGTTTGTGAATGAACTTGAAGAGCTTTGAAGTTTATTCAAATATTTAATTTGATCAGTATTGATTCTTATTGTAAAAGGACAATGTCTTTTCTCAAAATCTTCATGCTATTGCCCTCATAATGCGACAGTGGAAACATTTTGAAACTGTTCAAGGAATAATGTGGTGGGTTAGTTTGGGGAGATGTTTTCATTTATATATCTTTTTATCTTTTTTATGTTTGGGAGAGAGCTAGGAGAAGGAGAGAGAAAGAATGAGTGAGAACAATCACTTAAAAGCACAAAACTGAGTTGCCTACATAAGCATTAAGAAAAGAACAAGTCCTAACATAAAAATGAGAAACTGCCCAAATCTGGACATAGGTTAACCACAGTGCCCAGAGTCCACTGGTTCTTGGAGAAGCTGAAGTATTACTAAGGTATCGGGTGACACCTGCTCAGCCAAGACTATAGATTGATGGCTGGCTGAGCACAGAGACGACATGGAAAAAAATCAGTGTTTTTTGGCATTTGGACATTTGTCGGAGACTCAGAATCAAGGTTTGAGTGTTGGGAGAAGAGCTTAGGAAGGAATAAAGAGTGCTAGCATCAGTATTATTTTCCCAGGGAGGAGGGGAACAACGACCTGACATTCTTTTATGTAATTCTGAATCCTGCTATGTCCCCAAGTTTGTGGGCTGCTGTTGACTTCTGTAAGAGAGAAAATAGGATAGCATGACTTGAAATCATCTTGTGGCTTCTGGTTTCCATCCCAGTCCCCGTCTGTGGTTTGAAATAAAGGGTAGACTGAGGTCTGTTCCCAAGAAGATGCCAGAGGAAATTGTGCCCAGACCCAGTGGAAACTCTTGTCCACCCAGTGCTCAGTCCAGAGCCTTGGCTCCTATAAGGTCTGGATACAGACATGAGATCATGGTTGAGGTTCTGTAGCAGTATCTGGAGCCACCAGAACGCGAGCCGATGAAGCTGAGATCTCAGATCTGAGATCTGGGTTTCAGCACAGTAGACTCACTGTTAATGTGAACCAGCCACCATCTGAATATGTGCTGTTGGTCTCAAAGAGAGATCTAGTGAGTGTGGGTGGAGCAGTGCAAATCCTTGGAAATTAACAAGGAAAGGCCTCTCTTCTTTGATAGAAGGCTGGAGCTTTCAACTTATTTCAATATGTGGAAAACCACATGCTAAACTAAAGAAAGGAATTGCAACTTTTTCATTATGAGCCTCTCTTCATTATCATCAGCTGCAAGTATAGTTTCTCATCAGACACCCCTCAGGACCATAGGGAATAAGGTTAATTTTGTATAAGGTAATATTTAGTCATTCTGGAGCCTGGGTGTTTGGTTTGATGTGGTTCGAGGTCTCTGAATTTTTGCCCTTGTGCCCATTTTGTCTTCTCCTCATGCATGAGCCTATGCGTTCCCTTGAAAGCAAAATGAAGGTCTTTTTTTTGTGTGTGTGACCTTCCTGGGGGATAAATAAATATTTTTGCTGGATCTTCTAAACATTCTTAGAGGCTGGCACATAATAAGTGCTTAGAAAATGGTAGCCACTTTCTCATCACCCATGTGAGCCTTTGCAGGGTGGATTAAGATTCAGTTGATAGAGACTTCCCTGGTGGCCCAGAGTTTAAGAATCTGCCTTGTAATACACAGGACATAGCTTCAATCCCTGGTTAGGGAACTAAGATTCCACATGCCTTGGGGCAATTAAATCTGTGTGCCACAACTACTGAGCCTATGCACCAGGGTGAAAGATTTATGATGTAATGAATATCTTGAGTGCCCTAAGATCTGATGCAATAAAAAAAAAATTAAAGAGAGATTCAGCTGATAGAACAAAACAATCACACAAGCAGTCCAAGAAAAAGTGCTTGAGTGCTGAGGCTGGGTCAGGAATGCCATCCTTTATCTTTTCCAGCCTATGGCACATGGGCAGACTTGATAGAAAGAGTTCTTTATAAGAAGGGGTATTGCATGGTGGTGTGAGGTCTTCACAAAGATTTCTTGGCCCAGTGTACTCCACTGGGCTAGCAGAGTGGTTGAGTTGGAGGAACAGAGGTCTGAAATGTGACCGTATTAAGCCTTATCGCATAAAATCAAATTTTCATCCTCACTCAGACTTGCTGACTCATGTCCTATAGAGAATGCCTGTGTAGAGTTCAACATCACAGAGACTAGAAATGAAAGTGCTCATATACACTTGGTTTGTCTAAAGAGTGACCCAGACAGGAAACAGTATGACCTTGTGCATCATTTCTTGTGTTTAGTTGCTAAATTGTGTCTGACTCTTGCAACCCCATGGATTGCAGCCCACCAGGCTCCTCTGTCTATGGGATTTCCCAAGCAAGAATACTGAAGTGTCTTGTCATTTTCTTCTCTAGGTGATCTTCCTGACCCAGGGAGTGAACTCACGTCTCCTGCTTTGGTAGGAGAATTCTTTACAACTGAGCCACCAGGGAAGGCCTTGTGTATCATAGGTGTTTGCAACCTGCAGGAGAAAAAGATACAGAGGTGAAACTCCTTACATCAGGTTTCCAGGCCAGGGTGAGTTGAGCCACGGCAAGTCTTCAGTTGCATGAGAACTTGCTCTCCTAGACTGAGTGTTTGAGTTAAAAGACCCTGAGTTAAAAGGTCACTGGTGAATATGTCAGAGGGAGTTTGGGGGAGGAGTAAATTTTCCAGGAACTTTTGTGACATCGCCACATCCCTAGCTACCCACCTCCTTCACTTTCCTTTCTAGCTCAGTGATGTTCACCCTTTCATTTGGGGACAGAATATCGTTTAAAGTGATTCCACCCTGAAATCCAAGATAATACAGTTTCTCTAAAGCCCAAAGCAGTGCTCTTATTTGATGTGGTTAACTGTAAGGGCAAGATGAGGTAATGAGGGAACCCGAGAAAGCCCTAATTCAAATAGATCTGTCATGGTAGCTAAGACATTGGCTGCTCCTCTCTTTGATCTAAGTAGTATATTTTATTCCTGCCCTTCTTTGGAGAAAATGAAGTGACATAAAGCCACCACCAGCCCTGGGATTGGAGAGGACCATCTGGGATCAGAGTCCACCCTTCTCCTCTGGCCAAAGACTTGGTTGACAATTATTCCTACAGACAGATGTCTTGGTCTGCTTTGTATTTCCTAGGAAGAGAGCTTTCCAGCTTCTCAAGATAACTCACCAGAATTTAACCTCTTTATGGGTCAAACAATACTTTATCTTTCCAGGGGTTTATCCTTGGAACTGCTCAGAAAAAGTTTGTGTTTAACTGAGCACTCAGTATGCCTTAGCTTCCTTTATTTTGGAGAATCCCACTCTTAAATATTTCAGGAAGGCAGACATTTGGTCACTTTTTCACATGTAGTAATTTTATTGGATTTTTTTCCATTTGATGCAATAATTATAGCAGAGAAATGAAGAACATGGATATGGGGAGTGGACAGACCTGGTCTTGATCCCAGCTTGGGAATATATTCCTTAGCTCAGATGGTAAAGAATCCACCTACAATGTGGGAGACCTGGGTTCGGTTCCTGGGTTGGGAAGATCCCCTGGAGAAGGAAATGGCAACCCACTCCTGTCTTCTTGCCTGGGAAATCCCATGGACAGAGGAGCCTAGTGGGCTACAGTCCATGGTGTCGCTAAAGAGTCAGACATGACTAAGCGACTAATACACTTGCTTCTTATTAGTTGTGTGTCCTTAGGCAACTTACTTAACCTCTCTGAGCACCTGTAACAAAGAATGAAATCAATTGACTACCAGGATTTTGAGGATTAAATGAGAATGCTGTCTCATTATTAAGCATGTGGCACAGTACCCATCATCTAATAAACACACATGCAAAAATATACAAGCAAAAACATACAAGCAAAAACCCAGTGGATACTCTTATTTACACAAAATATGACTTTGGCCAGGACTGTGCTGTAAGGCTGCGAATATGGAGAAGTTCAACAGTCATGGCCACTGTCATCCCTGAGCTTACAGTGATGTCTAGGGTAGGAACTCACATACAGACTGGGGAGCTCTCAGTGTTTAGTTGGAAATGAAAGCCACAGGAGTAGATGTGGCTGCCAAAAGAGAATGAAATAAAGCAAAAATGCAGAGCCCAGTGACAAACTAGGGGGACCATCCATCCAGTTCATGGTCAGCAGGATACACCTCAAAGAGCCTTTCTCAGAACAGCAATAAGATGCAGCATTTGTCCTGAGTTTTAATGCACACTGCTCCTATTTCTCCCCATCACCCACCACCCCTCCTGAAGTCAGAATTAAATAAAGGTTCAGTCAATGAGGGGCTTCCCAGGTGGCACTAGTGGTAACAAACCTGCCTGACAACGCAGGAGATGCAAGAGACTCGGGTTCGATCCTTGGGTTGGGACAGATTTCCCCCAGAGCCGCTCCAGTATTCTTGCCTGGAGGATCCCCATGGACAGAGGAGCCTGGTGGGCTACAGTCCATAGATTTGCAAAGAGTCGGACATGACTGAAGTGACTTAGCACACGCTGCACGCATGTCAGTCAATGAAACTGATTCGCGAGGACGCCTGGTTT
Organism: Madoqua kirkii; assembly: GCA_006408675.1. Lineage (NCBI taxonomy): Eukaryota > Metazoa > Chordata > Mammalia > Artiodactyla > Bovidae > Madoqua > Madoqua kirkii. The sequence continues at coordinate 27,351 of SJYC01069489.1, forward strand.
CCTGCGTGCGTTTTCCCGGCGCTCCTACAGCCTTTGCCGATATATTCCTACAGCAGTTACTCCTCTCCACAGAAAACTGTTCCCCACAGAGTAATCATCTCCATTCAGAAACTTGCCCTGCATTTTTCCGGGTAGCCTGTACTGCGCTCCCTGTCTCCTCCCCGTCCTCACAGAGCTCTGTCTGTGGTCACTGTTCATAAAAGAGTGGGTGAAGTCATCCCTTTCTTCCCCTGAGCCTCCTGCCACATGTCGGGGAGAGGGCCAGAAGGCATCTCCTCTGGCCCATTACCCTTGACAGGAGAGCTAGGTTGAGGACTCCCCCATTCTCATCATCTTTCAAGAAATACCCCCGCCTAGGAAAATCTGATCTCAATGTGTGGCATCCAAGAGGCTGTAATTAGCAAGGACATCTTGCTCAACTCAGAGGGATGGGTAACGGTGAATACTCCTACAAGGCCTTCTGGGGGTTCTCCTATTCCAGGCTTCAAAGACAAACACCGGGAGACTGGGTGGGCTATGCCCAGTCCTGCTGTGGTTTATGACAAGAGTCCATGGATTTTTTTGCATTTGTTCAGAACTTCTTCAGAAAACCATCTGCACTCCATTTATATTTTGGAGAATAGCAAGCCATGGGTAGCTGAATAACAGCAGTGGGCAGAGAGGTCTGAAGCCTGCCTTTTTAGCTCTACTGTTGCCTGGGAAGAGGAGATTTGATAGTGGAAACTTGTGTGCAGCCTGTACCTAGAAAGTGCTTTTTCAGATCCATCTGTGTGGTAACTGGTGATGGCACAGCGCCCAGGAGTTAGTGGCTCAGTTAGTGGACACTGTGCACCTGGGTTCCAATCTACGATCTTGCAGTCTCCTTGCACAATCAGGGGGCACATTGCTTGTTGCCTCTGAGCCCCAGTTTCCATCCTAAGAAAGTAAGCAGAAAATGTCTGTGTGACTGATTTATCACTCAGCTGAACTTTGGAAGACAGTAATGATGAAATACGGTCATTTTTATCCTACACCTACCTTCCAAATCACTCTACCGGTGGAAAGATCTCCAGCAGATTCCAGAGCTTTGTTGGTCATTTTGGGGGTTGGAAGAGAACCCCCTTTTGTGAAAGGCAGGTCCATTCCCTATTAGAGTCTCGGTCTCCCACCCAAGCTGCAGCTTTTCTTTTCACTCAGTTTAGGGTGATGTTGGAACCCAAAGATGAGTGAGTGGGTGGGGGCAGAGGGGTCACGGTTGGCCTGGTAAGTTGCTTTCCTTCTTCCATCTCCGCCACTCCAACTGGCACATTGCTCACTGAGGCAGGGTGGGGGATCAGAAGAGAAGGGAAAAGGCATTTCGTTAAGCAAGGGCTGTTATAGTTCCCTCTGGTTATCAGAGGCCTTGTTAAGTCAGCTGCTCCCAGAGCTGGTTCCACCTGCTCTCTCTTTTCTCAAGACCGTCCCCATTCTACCCTCTGAGCACCTCCTCTGGTAGTTTGCCCCCTGCAGTGAGCTGTGGCGGGGTGCATCTCAACTCTGGCCCCAGCTGCATCATTTTTGTGGCATGAACTTCACCTATGGAAGGACTTATATACTTTATCTCCCCAAACTGTGCGGTGCCAGCCCTCCCACTATGGCTTCCCTGTCATGCCTGCCATGGAGCCTGTTCCAGGCAAACTCCCATCTCTGAATTCCTCCAGGCAAGGGGCAGGCACTGTATTCGCCTCTTATTTACCCCAAACTCCCCGCCCCCAGAAACCCTCCCGTAGAACAGCTTTCTCTAAAATGCGTGGGGACTTATTAACCAACTGTCTAAATCAGCTGAGGACAAGAAATGTCTTACTGACCACTCCATTACCTCTGCAAGCTGTTGGGTCCAGTTCCTGGAATGGAATAAGTGATCAGAAGAGGTGTGCTATTATATTATCAATAATACGTGCTTTGGATAATATTAATAGAAAGAGCCAAGATGGAGTGAGTGTGGCAAAGGGGTAACATGAAGAAGAGCTTTCCTTTGGGGCTGTTCTGGTTAGTTCACAATGGTGGCACAATCTCTGGGTACAACATATAGGACATTTGTTCAAAGGAGGGGATTGCATAGAAATCGTATATACTGAACTCATCTGTTATTTGTATCAGAATGTCGCATAATAAAGAACAAGCACAGGCTTGCAATCAGATACACCTAAATGAGAATCCTATCTGTGTTGCCTACTAGTTGAGCAGCTCCTGGTAAGTGAGCTTACTTTCAACACCTGGTTCTTCAGCCAGGGTAAGGAGGATAACACCAATCTGACATGAGGATTAATGCATCTGGTCAATGCCTTGCAACTTGACAAATAACATTTACTGTTGTAATGTTATTATTTTTTAAATAACAGTTCTGCCGGAATCCTTCAGCATTTATTTCCTCCACTTTCTGATACGAAATAATTGAGAATTAAAGATTTTACACAGTATTAGAATTTGGCTTAATGACTAGGGAGTTTCCTTTTTTCTGCACAGAAGTAGTCTGCCCAGATCAATTCTTTTGATGGTGTTCTGCTGATTTCAACTACTGATGTGGAGGAGAGGCAGCATCAGATGAGGACACGTGGGGATTCCAAGGATTCTAGCAGCTTCCCTAGTGGCTCATGGTTTCCCTGGTGGCTCAGACAGTAGAGAATCTGCCTGCAGTGTGGGAGACCTGGGTTCGATCCCTGGATCAGGAAGATCCCCTGAAGAAGGAAATGGCAACCCACTCCAGTATTCTTGCCTGGAGAGTCCCATGGACAGAGAAGCCTGGCGGGCTACAGTCCATGGGTTTATAAAGAGTTGGAGACGACTGAGTGACTAACAGTTTCACTTTCAAGGGCTTCCCTGGTGGCTCAGAGGTTAAAGAGTCTGCCTGCAAGGTGGGAGACCCGGGTTCAATCCCTGAGTGGGGAAGATCCCCTGGAGAAGGAAATGGCAACCCACTCCAGTATTCTTGCCTGGAGAATCCCATGGACGGAGAAGCCTGGTAGGTTACAGTCCACAGGGTTGCAAAGAGTCAGACACGACTGAGCGACTTCACTTTCACTTTCTTTCTTTAGCAGTATTTAGTTCTTTTTAAAAATATTTTAATTGACAATATTATATTAGTTTCAGATGTACAATGTAGTAATTTTATATTTCATAGGTTATACCTCATATGAAGTTATAAAATAGTGACTCTATTTCCTCTGCTGTACGTTATATCCTTGTAACATTTATTTTATATCTAGTAGTATGTACCTCTTAATCCACTTCACTTCATTTACCTCTCCCCCACCTCATTCCTCTTTGATAACCACTAATTTTCTCTCTCTATCTGTGAGTCTGTTTCTCTTTTATTTATTCATTTAAGATTCCACATATTAGTGAAAACATAGAGTATTTATTTTTCTCTGTTTGACATTTCATTAAGCATAATATCTCCAATGTCCACAGTATTCTAGGTCTTAACTGGGATGGTGGTTCCATGACTGTTGCCTTTAAAACAGTTCATTGTGTGTGTGTGTGTTCAGTCACTAACTCGTGTCTGACTCTTTGCAACCACAAGGACTATAGCCTGTCAGGCTCCTCCATCCATGGGATTCTCCAGGCAAGAATACTGGAGTGGGTTGCCATTTCTTCCTCCAGGAGATCTTCCCGACCCAGGGATCAAACCTGGGTCTCCTGTGTCTCCTGCATTGGCAGGTGGATTCTTTACCACTGAGCCACTGGGAAGCCCATAACAGTTCATTAGAAGTATTCAGTTTATGTTGTATATTCTTTTCAGTATCACCCTTCCCAAAAAAAGAGATAAGAGAAAAAAGGAAGTCATATTGAGTAGCTGATTAAAAATAAAACCTCAAAATAATTATTGAGGCCTTACTATGTGCTTGGCAGGGCTTTCAGGTGGCTCATAGGATAAAGAGTCCCCCTGCTACTGAGGAGATGTGGGTTCAGTCTCTAGGCCTAGAAGGTCCCCTGGAGGAGGGAATGGCAACCCACTCCAGTATTCTTGCCTGGGAAACCCTATGGACGGGGGAGCCTGGTGGACTATAGTCCATAGTGATAGCCTATGGTGAACGATGTCGGATTCATGATCTCCAAAGAAGATTTAGCTTCGGGACCAGGGACCAGGCTTGATCACGCAAGAGCTTTTGTGTAGCATAATTTTATTAAAGTATAACAAGAGACAGAGAAAGCTTCTGACATAGACATCAGAAGGGGGATGGAGAGTGCCCCACTTGCTAGTCTTAGCAAGTGAGCTATATACTTTTTAACTGGTTATTACATAAATCAAAAGAATGTCTCAGGGTTGCAAAGGTCTGACTAGACCCACTCCCACAATATACATTTTAAGATGACAGGATTAGCCAGAAGGTTCTCAAGAAGGAGACACATGTCCTCAAGCAGGATACATTGTTATATACAGAATTTAAGGGAAAACATATCCGTGAGCAAGATGAGTTGTTTGGTTGTGCAATCATCAGTTCTGTGCTTAAAGAAAAAAAAAGTCTGTCCTTTTCTCCTCCTTGAGAACTCCAGACCCCTTTCTCCTCCCTGGGGACCCCCAGACTCCTTTTCAGCCTACCTGGGAATTGACTCTCTCAGTAGGGTCACGAAGAGTCACTCACAGCTGAAGCAACTGAGCAGGCACACACGTGCCTGGCACGGTGCTAAGTGCCTTCCATACAATGCAGTCAAGCAGCCACTGCTATTCCTACTTGACAACTGAGGGGGTTAAAGCTCAGTTGGTGATGGACAGGGAAGCCTGGCATGCTGCAGTCCATAGGGTTGCAGAGAGTCAGACGTGACTGAGTGACTGAAGTTAACTTGCAGGGATAGACACCGAGGACCCGCTGCATTTGTCCTTTCAGTACATAGGAGCTGCCTCGCACATGGAGAGGGAGACCCTGAGCTTGCCTGGGGCATAGCCACCAGGAAAGGACTAGGATTCCTGACTTCTCCGGTCTCTAGTACAAATGCCTGTGAGTCTTGAGTTGGTCACAGGAGTCCATTGTTAGGGGGCAGCTCTGCACACTGGTTTCTGGATGACAGCTTGACTGAGAGATGTACTGGTTGGTGACTGAGTACCTGTGAGTCAACGTGAGGCGCAAACCTGGTCCCTGGCATCTGCTCTGACTCGGCTTGTTAGTGATCAAGAATGTGCCATCTCAGATGGGGGGTAGGGGCCCCCGGAGAGATGGGGTCCTCCTGCACACAGCTGGTGCCAGAGGTCTACACCTTCTGTGGGCGGAAGGGGTTGTGGAAACTAACAGCCAGCTCTGGTCCAGGTGGCCTGACTTACCAATCACCTGAGCACTAGAGGAGTTGGAGGCCGACTGAAGCCCTCAGCACGTGGGGCTCTGTGCTCCTGTCTTGGGGGTGGTCTTAGCCTTAAAGGCTTGGGGTCTGGGTCCTAGCCTTAAAAGGCTTAGTCTTGTGTGGACACAGGCTGCATCCATGAGTAATTACAAGACAAGAATCACTGCTAAGAGATGCTCAGAAGGACCCATACACTGCTCTGAATGTTCAGCGGCTGCTGCTGCTGCTGCTGCTGCTGCTAACTCACTTCAGTCGTGTCTGACTCTGTGTGACCCCATAGGTGGCAGCCCACCAGGCTCCCCTGTCCCTGGGATTCTCCAGGCAAGAACACTGGAGTGGGTTGCCATTTCCTTCTCCAATGCATGAAAGTGAAAAGAGAAAGTGAAGTTGATCAGTCGTGTCTGACTCTTCTTGACCCCATGGACTGCAGCCTACCAGGCTCCTCTGTCCATGGGATTTTCCAGGCAAGGGTACTGGAGTGGGGTGCCATTGCCTTCTCCAATGTTCAGCAGAAGGAGAGCTAATTTCCAGCTGAGGTGAGGGAGGGGGTGTGAGAGAAGGCTTTGTGGGGAAGTTATTTTTGATTAGAAATTCTGCTCTTTTGCTCGCTTGTGGGCAGTGGTGGTGAGTGGGACACTGGCCTGGGGGGCTGAGAACAGGTTCTGACCTTTCTGACCGTGGTACCCAGGTCAACACACACTATCTCATGAGCCTCTGCCTCCTCATCTTCATGAGGCAGCACAATGTCGCAGTACCAGAATGGACTCAGATTTCTCGAGTTCACATTCTGCCACTCTCAGCCTTGCATGCCTGTGGGCAAGTCATTTGAGGTAGCTGTGCCTCAGTTTCCCTATCTCTAAAATGGGGATAACCATATATTCCATGAAGGGTTGTTGTGACAATTGAATGAAATAATAAGCGTAGAATGTTTAGAATAGTGCCTGGCACACAACTTGTGTCCCACGTATAGCTACGATTGTTAGTGTTGTAAGGATTGATTAGGGTGAGCAAAGCTTGGCACAAAGTACGCCCTGACTTCAAGAAGTTGTTTTTGTTATTATTAAAGTGCAGGTGAAATACAGAATTAGAAATGAAGGGGAGGGCCTCCCAGGGAGTAGGAACAGTGTCAGCAAAGCAGGAGGCAGGAATGTGCAATGTGTAAAGAAGGAACAAAAAAAGTAATCTAATTCGAGCCCTCACGAGATAGAAGATGAAATTTTTTTGCTGGTTTCTCAGCTTCCCGTGGACCCTTAGAATCCATTAAAAGGGCCAGTTTCCATCAGCAGATGTCCCTGGCTTTCTTTTGCATGTTCTTCTGGATACAGGCTTCCAGGAGCATCGGTTCCTTGTCTCCCCAAGGATGGGTCTCCAGGAGAGGTTCTGCTTCCCCCTGGTGCTCCTGTTGGGCTCTGTGCTCTTGGCGACCTCGGCCCCAGCCACTCTGGAGTCTTCTGGATGCAGCGAGAAGGAGCAACAGGTCACCATCAGCCACACCTACAAGATCGACGTGCCCAAGTCCACCTTGCTCCAGGTGGAGGCTGACCCCCAGCCCCTTCGTGGTGACGGAACCTCGCTCCTGGCCCCAGAGGAGACCGAGGAACAGAATATCGTCTTCAGGCACAACATCCACCTGCAGACACCACAGAAGGACTGTGAGCTGGCAGGCAGCGTGTGGGACCTCCTGGCCCGGGTGAAGAAGCTGGAGGAGGAGATGGCAGAGGTGAAGGAGCGGTGCAGCGCCCAGCGCTGCTGCCCGGGAGCAGCTGGTGAGCACACCACCTGGCATCCAGTCAACAAACTCTGAATGAGCACCTTCGGGTGTTCTACCCTGCTCGTGGGCACCCTGCCTCTCACTCTGGGTTTTCTCTAAGGGGGATGTTGATACTAGCTCTAGGGGTTATCTTCAAGCCTGAGTGGGGAGGGACCAGCAACTCTTTTAAAGTGAGTCTGGACTCTTGGGTCAGTGCTTTTAGAAGAGACTGCTTCTGGGTGCAGTTTTACCTGTGGATCCAACTTCTATATCCCTTTATAAAGGAAAGCGACAGGTTGGAGAGGAAAGACTGATGGCTTGGAGCTACACAGGTTTGGGTACAAATCTCAGTTCTGCCATTCTTTAGTGTGTGACTTTGAGCAAATTCCTCATTTCCTCAACGTCCGTTGAGGAGAGGTCTATCAGCTAGTCTAGTTCTGAGAACTTTAGATGATGTACAGAAGATTTCTTGGCCCATTATTCAGCAAACTGTTCTTTTGTTAGTAATAAAGTACTACAATTCGACTTTACAAACAGTGAGCACTTCCATCACCACATTTTTTTTAACAAACTACTCATATTATTTTTCAAAGAATAATAACCAGTGAAACTTTGGCATACATTTTAATGCTAGAAGAAATTGCTACCATTAAGAGCGCCTCCTATAGGCCAGACGCAGAACTAGACACGGAGGACGCTGCAGGCGAATAAAATGGCAATAAAAGAGCATTAAATTGTCCCTGTGCAGCCCGAACGTCAAAAGTTTTTACGAAGGAAAGAGGATGTTCTGGGAATCAGGAGCTGGGGCTGGTGAGCCGATCAGGAGGACTGGCCCACCCTCCAACTGCCTCTTGCTGTCTGGAATTAGAGCAGGGAGCCTGGTTAACTAACCCTTCTCCCATCTGTTATCCCCATAATGAGATCGGGCTGTTTCATAGCTTCTGTAGGCCCACCTTTCAGGCTTCACCTCATTTCCTAAGGACTCAGACTTGCTAGGTCCAGCTCCTCCAATCAAGACACACTCCCACCCAGCCTAACTCTCTCCTGCCCATCCCAGGAGCCCTGCCCTAGTATAACCTGGCCCACTGATACCCAGGTTGGAGCATTTAAGGCGCCTTCATAGAAAAGTACTAAATAATTAGCATCTTTTACAGGGTGGTGTTGGGGGGACCAAGTGAAGTCACAGGAGCGCTTTGGATGCAAAGGGAAAGGCTAGGGTGGTCTCTGTGACTTTTCAGGCATGAAGTATAGATCTCGCAGGTTCGAGTCTGGCTCATGGTGGAAAGGGCAGGCTCCTAGTCTTCCCTATAGACCCTACCCCTACAAAAGGAGTCTTGCAGAATCCTGAAATCGTCGGCTCTCAGGGATGGAGAGTCCCTATTCACAAGCCCTCCAGCCTCCGCTGACTGTTCCCCTCTCTCTCGGGCAGGTCCGAGCCGCCACTGCAGTGGCCACGGGACCTTCTCCCCGGACACGTGCAGCTGCCACTGCGAGCATGGCTGGGAGGGCGCCGACTGCGAGCGGCCCGCCTGCCCCGGCGCCTGCAGCGGCCACGGGCGCTGCGTGGACGGCCGCTGCGTGTGCGAGCCGCCCTACGTGGGCGCCGACTGTGCCTACCCCGCCTGCCCTGAGGACTGCAGCGGTCACGGCACATGCGTGCGTGGCGTCTGCCAGTGCGATGAGGACTTCACGTCGGAGGACTGCAGCGAGAAGCGCTGCCCCGGCGACTGCAGCGGCCACGGCTTCTGCGACACGGGCGAGTGTTACTGCGAGGAGGGCTTCACCGGCCTCGACTGCGCCCAGGGTGAGAGCGGAGATGTGCCTGGGCCCGCCTCTCTTCTGGCCCGGCCCCCATGGTCCAGGCACCCTTTAACCATCAGTTTACATTTTGTCCTAAGTGGGGCACCCCGCCTTTATTTAGTCTACTCCAGAATCCCCCGGAGAGCATGTGAAAATACAGATTCCTGGGTGCCTCTCAGAGGTTCTGATTCAGCAGGTCTGAGGTACAGCCCCATGAACTTGCATTTCTAACAAGTTCCAAGGTGATGCTGATACCGCTGGTTGGAAGACCAGTAGTCTTAGGTGATCGTGTGTGTGTGTAGGTGTGTGTGTGTAGGTGTGTGTAGGTGTTACTGAATGAAGTCCTGTAGAGCCTGCTCAGGCCTTGGCCCTGCTGAGGCTCTCTGCCTGGCTGGGGGAGGGTTGCGGTTCTAGCTGCCAATAACAAAACTTAAGCTGAGAGCCCTACAGCACGTGCTATATTCAGTGGTTGAAGAATGGAGAAGCGGGAACTAAGTGCACAGATCAACTTCTGGCCCACCTAGCAAGAGAGATTTAATTTTAAAGAGTGAAAACAAAGGAAGGAGGAGTGAGGTTACTGATGGGGAGCTGTGTGCATTAGTCTGCCTGAGAAGGGGCAGTGATTTTTTCAAAGGAGTGAGGTGCCACTCTTTTTATCATTTTCGTCCCAGTCAAGGCTGCTGGTAGGCGTGTACTTTAATATGCCACTATAGAAATTCAGGGTAGAGTGAGACTCAGGGTCTGTTGGAGGTCATATTCACCATCGTGGTCCCAGCTGGTTCTCTCTCCCTCTCTCTCTCTCTCTTTTTTTTTTTTTTTTGTAGCTTTCTTTCTCATCTCTGGACTGTTTAAAGATTAATGTTAACTTCTGCTAAAGGCATGGGTTGGATGGTTTTGAACTAAGACTTGGAGCATCACTGGCAACATAGGGGGTCAATATTAACTTCTAACTAGATAATAACTTCTGGGGGTCCACCATGGTGCCTTATCCAGGCTGTGTATCCTCCACACCCACCATCATAGTGTAAGCAGTGGATTGGCCAAAAACTTCATTTGGGCTTTTCTGTATACTGTGATTTGGCCAACCCAATATAAAGTAGGTGCTCAAGGAATACGTTTTGGCTATGGATCCCCACCCCTGTTCCCTCACTGTCTCTACCCCTGTTCCTGTTCTGTATGCAGTGATTGCCCCCCAGGGACTGCAGCTGCTCAAGAGCACGGAGGATTCCCTGCTGGTGAGCTGGGAGCCCTCCAGCCAGGTAGACCACTACCTCCTCAGCTACTACCCACTGGGGAAGGAGCTCTCTGTGAAGCAGATCAAAGTGCCCAAGGAGCAGCACAGCTACGAGATCCTTGGTTTGCTGCCTGGAACCAAGTACATCGTGAGCCTGCGCAATGTGAAGAAGGAGATTTCCAGCAGCCCACAGCATCTCCTGGCCACCACAGGTGAGGAAGCAGCCAGGTTTCCCGGGAGAGGTCCTGCTCTATCCATCTTCCATTGTCCCCACAAGTACCCGTCTACTGCTCAGGCCATTACTCTGGTTTGGAGTTTGTAAAATGCAGCTGCAGCAATCCTAGGTTCTGAAGAAAAGTCTCCATTCTTATTCCCCTCGCTTTGCTCCTCCGAGCCAGTGACGGAGCCTGCTGGATTGGGAATTACAGGCTCTTCTCCATTCCCTGAGATTGTTATTCCTCAGTTGCTCAGTTGAGTCTAACTCTTAGTAACCCCATGGACTGCAGTACACCAGGCTTCCCCCACCATTACCAAAGTTTGCTCAAGTTCATGTCCATTAACTTGATGATGCCATCCAACCGTCTCATCCTCTTCTCCTCCTGCCTTCGATCTTTCCCATATCAGGGTCTTTTCCAGTGAGTCAGCTTTCCATATCAGGTGGCCAGAGTATTGGAGCTTCAGCTTCAGCATCAGCCCCTCCAACAAATATTCAGGGTTGATTTCCTTTAGGATTAACTGACTTGATCTCATTGCTGTCCAAGGGCCTCTCAAGGGTCTTTTCTGGTTGCCCTGGCACCCATGTACAAGCAGCCATGGAGGACACCTGCATCCTCATGCCCTCACTGAGCCTCTGAACAAGGTCAAGTTGGTATGATTGGGGGTCTGCTGAAGCCACCTGTATCAGATTCATCTCAGCAGGAAAGAGAGGGAACAAATGGGGCAGCTTAGAAAATTTAGTGAAGAGGTTATTTATAAAGGTATAGATAGGGTTTGGATGATGAAATACTCCAGGGCTAGTGTCAGTGGAGACACATCCCAGTCTGAAGGGGCAGGGGATGGAAGTTGGTACTCGGACCCAGAAAGACCTTTAGGAGGTGGCTGCCTGATGAAGTGCCTTTGGTAGAGGAACGCAGGCAGTCCACTGTGTCCTCATCAGGAGGCAATGAAGGAGAACAGTTGCCCAAACTCTCTCTCCTGCCCTCTGGTCTTCTGGTGACTCTCACTGGCTGCACATGACCAGAAATCAGAGGGCCAGGGAACCCAGCTAATACATTTCATAGAGGTCATAATCTGGGATACAGAACAGAGATGGATCTGGAGGGACAGAATCTCTAGGGTACCACTAAATGCTACCAAGATGTTTGGAAGAACAAATATACTGCTTATGCTTTAGAAATTGTTCAGTCCTATGAAAGCCTAGGATCTTCAGGGGTTCAGAGAAACCTAGTTGTTTGAGTGATTCAAATACATTCCTTTTCTCAACATACTTTATTGAACATTTACTTGAACATTTATTTGAACATTGCCAGGCACTGTCCTGGGCTTCCCTTGTAGCTCAACTGGTAAAGACTCTGCCTGCAATGTGCGAGACCTGGGTTTGATCCCTGGTTTGGGAAGATCCCTTGGAGAAGGGAAAGGCTACCCACTCCAGTATTCTGGCCTGGAGAACTCCATGGAGTCTAGGGTCCATAGTCCATGGGGTCACAAAAGTCAGACACGACTGAGTGACTTTAAAAAATTAAAAAGCACTCTTCTAGGTGTGATAAAAATGAGCCTCCTCTATTTTCCCCTAAACTCTGAAGGAAAGTCCAGGGAGATCCAGGTGGATGGGCCTTTGGAATGCAGTATCTTTGCAGAAATATCCGGCTGCCTGTCCATTTTGGTGGTAAGAATAGAAAAGGGTAGGGGTAGCTCAGTGTTTGAAAGAGTGTGAAGGACTTATCCTCTTTGGGAGGACAGTTTGTGATTGCCATCGTCAATGCCCTCTAGCCGAAGACCTCTCAGAACACTCCTGTAGTTGAACAAGCTGGGTTTATTGATTGTTGCCTCACGGGAGCGCACACAATGGCAGACCTCGGGTGTCTCAGGAAGACGGTGTTTGAGGGGTCTGGTGTAGGATTTGGACTTGTGTTAGGTGATCTGAGAGAAGGGTTAGGGAAGCAGGGATTTACTTTCGATTGCATACTGTCATGAACTGGGGATAATCCTGTGATTGGTATCTTAGTGAATTTTATCTAGAAAGAGGGCAGACTAGAGGGGGACTAAAGCTGTCATTGGTTTGAAAGAAAAAAAAAGAGAGGGGCAATAGTCACTCATATTAGTCCGAAGGGAGGATGTTTAGTCATTTTTGTGATTTGGACAATGTTCAGTTCATGTTTGGCCTGTGTGCAGACATGATCTTGGAATGGTCTTGTTTCATCTTAATTTGTCTGCTACTGATGTCCTGTGAAATTATATTTATTTATTTAGGCTGCTCCCGGTCTTGGTTGTGTCACTAAGGATCTCTGTTGTGGCACGCATGTGGGATCTAGTTTCCTGACAAGGGATGGAACCTGGGCCCCTGCACTGGGAGCACAGTTTTACCCACTGAACCACCAGGGAAGTCCCTGTGAAACCGTGTGTGTTCAATGGGAGAACACAAGGCCCACCTGTGAGAGTCAAGCCAGCCCCCCGCTGTTGGGCTGCTTTTCTCTGTTTTTGTCTGACTGCCCCTGTCTTCAGCCAGGACAGTGCCCACAGTCTCTCAATGAAGAGCAGAGACATCAGTTCTGAAAGTCTTAGCAACCACTCCTGGTTTCTTGCCCTGGGGACTTGTAAAGTCCTGCAAAGACGACTGCAAAGTCATCTAATCCAATTCAAGTGAAACCCTTTCTGGTTTGTTCCTCTGGGGAACCTCAGCTTGAGAGACACTTTTCCGTGAAGTTCCTGCTTTTTTGCTTGTGAGCCATGTGGTGCCCCTTCTGTAACCCTTGGGTCATTTTCATTATTCACCTCTTGACCTGTTGTTCCCTCAAGGAATTGCCATCTTTGAGGGAAGAACCTGGAGGCTGGCAGGTGAAAGGCAGAGCTTGGGAGGGAGTGCTTCAGGGAAAAGGCTCCGTGAAGCTCTTTATCCATGACAGAGAGATTCAGAAACATTCAGAGCCACAGGTCTTGAGATTTCGCCCCTTGGTTGCTGCACAAATTCTCTGTTCTGTCTCCTTGACAAAGGTTCAGTCAGCCTGGTGGAAACACCTTCAGAACCAAGGCGTGGGAGGTGAGGAGAGGGGTGAGGCTGAGAGTCTAGGGCTTGTCTTTCCTGTTCCAAACTTCAGGCCAGGTGACACTGGCCTGGGAGGTGGCCATTGGAATTTAAAGCACTCCCAGGGACCCAGACCCCTCTCCAACACCAGCACCCAAAAGTCCTTCCCACAGAGCCACACCAGCAATCTGTTCCTTGGTAACAGGCATCATATTTTCATTTTCCCCTGAGTGGATGGGTGAACATTTAGCTATTAATACTTCGTGTGGCAGTGGTATGGTTTAGTTGCTCAGTTGTGTCCAACTCTTGCAACCCCATGGACTGTAACCTGCTTAGCTCCTCTGTCCATGGAATTTCCCAAGCAAGAATACTGGAGTGGGTGTCCCATTTCCTTCTCCAGGGGATCTTCTCAACTGAGGGATGAACTCCAGTCCCCTGCATTGCACTGGAGAAGGAAATGGCCATCCACTCCATATTTTTGCCTAGAAAATCCCATGGACAGAGGAGCCTGATGAGCTATAGTCCATGGGGTTGCCAAGAGTCGGATACAACGACTGAACTCCTGCATTGCAGGCAGATTCTTTACCAACTGAGCCAGCAGGGCATGAAGAACTATGCAGTTACTTTCTTCCTTCATAGGATCAATAGGTAGAGCAGCTGAGGATATCAGGTATCTGGGAGAGGTGCTAAAATTTGGTAGAAGGTTCAGGAAGAGTCCTTCAAAGGACCAAGTTAAAATTCTTCTATTTTACAGTTTTGCCTAGGGGTAAATCTTACAGGAGAATCTGAGAGAAGGGGAAGCAACTGTAATTTGGGAGACTGAGGAAGGAGCTGGTTGTATTACCAGTGTTGCATTCCAGGAAATTTGAAATATATTTCCCAAACTCCACATGGCCTTGAGAGTCTTGTCATGGGGCTGTGTCTCTGAAGAGCTAAAGAGTGAATGTTTGGTTCAGAGCTGTGTAACTGCCCCCAACGCCGAGTGTGTTGACAGCTGGCCTCAGAGTTGAGGTTCAGGCCTTGGCCATGGCAACGTGGACGGGGAGGTTTGCTTGGCATCTGATGGGCGGGGGTAGGGAAGAAGTTTTCCTGGAAGACAGTCTGTCCTTCTGTTGGACAGTCTGTCCAACAGTTACGTGTTAGGACACATTTTAAGGACATGTCCTGGGGCTGGCAATCCACTCCAGTATTCTTGCCTGGAGATTCCCATGGACAGAGAAGCCTAGTAGGTTACAGTCCATGGATTCGCAGACAGTCGGACATGACTGAGCGACTTCACCTTCACCTTCACCTGGGGCTGCAGCCTGCATTCAGAGTGTCAAGAATGGGAGCTGACCTGGTAGTCAACAGCCTATTGCAGATGGGGGCCCTGGTCTTCACCACTTTCTCTTGCCCTCCCTGACCCCTGCACTAGATCTTGCTGTGCCTGGCACTGCCTGGGTGACGGATGAGACGGAGAACTCCCTTGACGTGGAATGGGAGAACCCCCTGACCGAGGTGGACTACTACAAGTTGCAGTATGGCCCCCTGACAGGGCAAGAGGTGGCCGAGGTCACTGTGCCCAAGAGCGGTGACCCCAAGAGCCGATATGACATCACGGGTAAGAGCCAGCACTGGGGATGCGAGATGCTTGGTGTGGATGCTGCGGTGGGGACTGTGTGAGCATTGGGGACCAGCAGCTACAGTGCTCAGCTGTGCACAGAGGATTCTGAGGCCTTGAGAGTCACCTGAACCCTGACTCCATGAGCTCACAGAGGTCCACCCACTCTGAGGGGCCTGAAGACTCTGCTCCAGCATCCCAGGGCTGACTCCAGGATCCCGGAGCACCTGGGTAGCAGATTACACATCTGAAATGCTCTTCCAAGTCAGCTAACCCCTTGGAAGCCTCTGTGTCTCAGAGGGGATTTGATGGCAGACAGGCTTTCTTTTTGGAAGAACTGAGTGTGTGTGAGTGTGTGTGTATGTGTGTGTGTGTGAGAGAGAGAGAGAGAGAGAGAGAGAGAGAGAGAGAGACACTGAGAAATTGGTTGAACTTGGTTTGTTCAGTGCCATATGTGGAAGGAATTGAGCTAGGCGGCCAGGAGTGGGGCATTCCTCATCCCAGGTGACTGAGCAAACACTGGAAGACTGGAAATCAGATGGCTGCCACAACGGGGCCACGCAGGGCTGGGTAATGTTTTGTGGCACCTGAGGCTTGCACGGTTTTCAGGACCCTCTTTAAGAAAAGTAACACATAAGCATGAATGCCTAGGCACATGACCTTGCAAGGGGCTGGTGCAAGTGAGGGGCCCTGAGGCTTACTAGCTCCTTGGTACGTCCTCCTCTGGGGCTTTGTCCTGCCCTGCACCCTCTGATTTCTGTCTTGAGAGGTCATCTTGGGGTTCTCAATGTTTTGTGGGGTGTGCCTCATACATGCTACCATTTGCCTGCATTTTGTCACTAAAGTCTGAATTTTTGTGCCATGAGGAACAAGCATTCAGGTGGCTGCTACAGAGAAACAGCAAAAATTAAGAACAAAAAAGAAACTGAAAAGGCCGAGTAAAGTGAAGCCAAAAAAGAAAATAAAGAGGAAGAAGTTAAGTGAATTATTACGATAGGAAGAAAAGAAATTTTTGAGGGAAAATGATTGTCTGGAGCAGAAAAACATTTGGGCTATAAATACAAGTGGGAAATATGTGCTTAATGGCCCAAGGAAGAAACCAGAGCCTCATTAGATTCATCTCGGCCATTCTGGCCCATAAGCTCCTCAGTGACGCCTTGTGTTCCACTGGGCCTGCGGCTCTTTAGCTGCCTTAGGTAGGCTGTAGTCTTGAGGGGAGACGCACAGCCCCGCCCCTTGCCCTGCTGAATCCCCGGAAGGGCAGTGCTGGGGCTCCAGGGTCCAGAGCTTGTACTCAACCCGGCACTGGCTGCTTGTTTCCAGGTCTGCAGCCGGGGACGGAATATAAGATCACAGTCATCCCCATGAGGGGAGACCTCGAGGGCAAGCCGATTCTTCTAACGGCAGGACAGGTAAGAACCACACGGAGGCACTGTGAATGCATCCCATGCTCACATTCTGCTATATTCTTGGCTGACTCCTCTTTGGATAAAAACTCTGTACTTCTGTGTATAGAGACAGCCAGTCTCTCTGTGTACTGACATTTCTTGGGGAGGGGTGCGGGGCAGGAGAAAGGGTAGCAAACTTCTTCTATCTCACATTTTTCTTGCTGTTGAAAATCTCCACCTGGCTCTTGAAGTCAAGGGGATAGGCCATTTCCAACACCTTTCTGCTTATTTTAATAGCTTCAATCACTGGGTTCTTTCCAAGACATTTATTATCTTGGACTTAGCCACACAGCTCCACAGTACTCAAGACAGGTGATTTATAACTTTTCTCTTGTCATTTAGGTGTTTTTTCATGACAAACACACTCAGGGAGTTTGCTTTAAAATGTCAAGAGATATTAAAGACTCTCGCAGGGGAGTAGCAATAGATTTAGCATCTGTGGACTAAGAAAGTATATGATGACAAATGTTGCTATGAATCAGTAATATTTGATGGTAAGTTTGTAATTTATTAATCAGAAAAGAATTTGAAATCATGGTAGTTTTATATGCCAGATGTCCTATGTAATCTTTAGTTTTTAGACAGTGCTTGAGCTTGTATTGAATTGTGAGCCTCGTGCAAACACTCTGTGCTCCTGCCAAGTCATGTTGGGAGGCTGTGAGCTTGATGCTGCTGGTAAAGGCTAATCCTTGGAGCCGGCAAAGAAGGGATATTTGAATTCTGAGACTTTCTTGAAAAGTTTTGTAGTTCTTTTCAATTCAGTCCTGGCAGTAGCTGGTTAGGGTGGTGAGAATAAGAGTGACATGGTGCAAGAATTGAAATCACTGTTTCGGCTGCCTAACAGATTGCATAGCTGGGATGCGAAAGAATTATATAGTTGGGCAATCATAAAGGATAAAACATACATTAATTTTTTAACCATACAGTGTATACTGTGCAGCCTGCATGAATGGTGGACTAGTGAATCACCATCGTGAGTTGGAAAGGGGTAGGTCTTTCCTTGCTTCTAGAGGCTTTTTCTTTAGCTGTGAATTAACTGAGAGCTTACCATGCCCCAGGCATTATACTAACTGTGCTGCTGCTGCTAAGTCACTTCAGTCGTGTCTGACTCTGTGCGACCCCATAGACAGCAGCCCATCAGGCTCCCCCATCCCCGGGATTCTCCAGGCAAGGACACTGGAGTGGGTTGCCATTTCCTTCTCCAATGCGTGAAAGTGAAAAGTGAAAGCGAAGTCGCTCAGTCGTGTCTGACTCCTAGCAACCCCATGAACTGTAGCCTACCAAGCTTCTCCGTCCATGGGATTTTCCAGGCAAGAGTACTGGAGTGGGGTGCCATTGCCTTCTCCATACTAACTGTGCACTGCTCATGAATTATCTCTCTTAGTTCTGATTATAATCCTGTGTGGTAGGTCTTACTGTTATTTCTAAGTCACATATGAGACAGCTGAGGCTTAGAGAAATTAAGCTTAAGATTGCCCAGCTTGGAAGTGACAGGGCTGGGACTGGAACCCAGGATGTTGGCTTTGGTGGACACAAAACTAAAAGGGTACCTACATTTATTTCCCTGTTCATTGTGAAATTGAAAATTTCTGTCATTCAGTCGTGTCTTTTGTGACCCCATGGACTGTAGCCCACCAGGCTCCTCCGTCCATGGAATTCTCCAGATATGAATACTGGACTGGGTTGTCTTTCCCTTCTTCAAGGGATCATCGCGACCCAGAGATGGAACCTGGGTCTCCAGCACTGCAGGCAGATTCTTTATCATCTGAGCCACCAGGGAATTTCTGGTTAATTTTCATACTCTTTACTCCCTGACTAAAAAAATTCTGTGGCTTCTCCTTGTCTTGGGTAAGATAGAGTCCTTTTATCTTCTGTGGGCCCATCCAACCTGGGTCATTGTCGTGCTCAGAATTTCCCACCAGGAAGCCTTCCTGCAACTGGACTCTTCTTGGGGTTCCCTAACACAGAAGGCTTCTCTCTACCTCTTGGGTTTGTTCGTGTTGTTACCCCTGCCTAGAAAATTCTCACTGTTATCTCTAGCTGTCAATTAAGTCAGTTCAACAAGCATTAATTGCCAAGTATCATTGGGTCCTAGAGACACGATTCCTTTAGATACATAGATGATGAGCCCTGGTCCCTGCCCTTCAAGGGCTCACAGCAGTAACATCACACATCCCTCCAGGGTCAGCCCCTACACTGGCCGCTCCACTGAGGCCTTCTAGGACCATGTTAAATGGCAACCGTCTGTGCTCCTGAATTTCTAGAGCATTTAATTACAAATGGCCTTGAATTGCCAGTTAAACTTTCAAGTGTATTATCCTAGCTAGAACATGAGCATTTAAGAAATATGTTTATTGCTTATTATATTCTAAAAGCAGGATGGGATATTTTATTGGATTGCAAATAAATTTGCATTAACATGACAAAAAAAGACACAATAATTTCTAAGGTCAGGAAACACTCTCACACCTGGCTAGACTGTTAGTTAATGTAAGAGGGAGGGGAAGAATCTCTCTTTTCTCCAGATGGTTTGCATTCCATGAGATGGAAAAACACACTGGAATATAAGAATGGCATCTGCATGTACAGGGTGGAGCTGGCACAGTTCAGATATTTTCCATTTAACGAATCATTCAGTGGAACTCAGACCATGGAAGAGAAAGTGTCGAGTGAAAAACCTTACCCTGTTAACATGCTCAAAGTGCACTGAAAAGCACTTCTAAAAACCTCAGGACCAGGTCAGCTTCTGGAGAAGCACACACCAGCCAGGCCAGGGGCTCCAGGGAGAAGCGTTTCCAAACTCCCCCATCAGACTCTCACAGCTGCATCGCATCAGATGCATCGCTTCAGATGGCCAGAGAGGCAGGCCCCTCAGTGAGAGGCGACGCTCCATCTGTAACGTGGAAAGTTGGACTGCAGGAGTTTCAAATTCCTTCTCTTACTTGTTTATATTTATGATTTTGTAATAACGTCTGTAATTCATGCCTTTCCATAGTGAGTCTGAAACGAAGGACCCCTTGCTTTTTCATAATCTCCCGTGTTCTCAGGACATGAGAACATACGGTCTAGCATATACGCTTGTTAACAATTTTCTCAGAACTTTTCCCCTGAGACTATGCTATGAAAGAAGTTTTGGCAACTCTTACTATCCTTTTCACTTGTTATTGCTTCCCATACACAGTGCTTCATTTGAAATGGCCCAGCCCTTAAAACTTTCCTTCTCTAGCTCCTTTTTGTTTCAAGATAAGCTCCTGTATCATTCAGAACTCCTGTCTCTCACAGCCACCTCACATCTACACCCTGGAACTGAAAAATAATGAGAATCTCTAGCCTTTGAGGCCCCACTGTGTTCTAGGTACCGAGGGGCTTCATGAACATTATCTTTGGTCCTTCTACTAACATTGCAAGCATTGTTATTCGCATTTTACAGATGAGAATGTTGAGGCCTACAAAGTTTAGGAGATCCAGAGTAAACTAGTGAATGACACTTGAGTTTAGGGTTACTTTCCAGAAGCAAAGCTAGAGGAGGACAGCAGAAAGATGGATCGATCTCTGTGAGCACATTCTCTACATATGATAGCTTTTGAATAATTTTTTTGCCACAATGAACAGCAGTGGAGGAGACCTGAGAAAACATAGCTACTATAGTTCTATACTGAAGAGGCACTATACATACCTCTTCAGTGAACTCACCTTCAGAACAGTAGTGTAGGCCCTATCCCGGGTCCCTGCCCTCAAGCCCATGTCCCCATAGATTTTAGGCCCTGACTGTGCCATTTTCCACTATGCCAGCTAGGTGGCTCACATGTAGCTGTTGTGAATGGAGAAGACTGTCCCTAAGCCTGTGGCCATGGGTTGGAGTGTGGACCTGTGCTGTTGAGTGTGTCCGCATAGACCCAGGACAGCTGTAACCCTACCCAACCATGTGGGGGAATCTTGTTATAAAGCAGAATAACGTGTCCTTATGTGTTAGAACTCCTTAGTTGCCTTTTCTGTATCCCCAGTTTTGTAGATCTCTCTGAAATGGGGCTCACCTTTATTTGAGTGTGTGTGTGCTAAGTCGCTTCAGACATGTCCGACTCATTGCGACCATGTGGACCATAGCCTGCCAAGCTCCTCTGTCCATGGGATTCTCCAGGCAAGAATACTGGAACGGGTTGCCATGCCCTCCTCCAGGGGATTTTCTCGACCCAGGAATTGAACCTGCATCTCTTATGTTTCCTGCACTGGCAGGCAGGTTCTTTACCGTTGGTGCCACCTAAGACATGCACTCAAAAGTGAATCTCTCCTATCAAGCCACATACTCTTGTCTTAGATGTCCCTCACCTCCCATGGCCCTGAGAAAGTTCCCACCAGGGCTGCTAGTGTCCAGCAGGTGGGAGACTGAGGAGGAAGCTGGGCCAGGGCAGGAGGGCCCATCTCCCAGTTGAGCCACGGCTGTGACTCATCTTGGATTTGGCCAGCTGCAGTAGGCTACTGAAAGGCTTTGTTCCATGGAAAAGACTGTTTATGTTCCCCATATTCGTTCTTGGCAGAGAGGGAAGCCTTGGTCCTGCTAAGTTTGCTCCTTCCAGTGATGTAGTGCATTATGGAGGGTCCTATCACTGAGGCTTTCCTCTACATCTGTATCTTGGCATCCGATTTCCATCCTGAAATTTATCAAGGAGAGGAGCAGCTCTTTAAAAAGCCTCTTAAACACTTAAGTTGTTGTTGCTGTTGTTAGGGAGTAGAGAGAAAGGGGGCGAGGAGTCCCAAGTTCCAGGCTGGCCTGGGCTTTCCCTGACTTTATGAGTTTGGAGAAGTCACATGTCCTCTCTGAGTGAGGTCTCTGTAACCCTAACATGCTATGATTCTATTTTGCCTCCTACTTTCTCACTCTTCATAGCCAAGATGGCTTTTCCCTGGTTCTTCTCTGTTCCTGGGGTTGCTGGGACTGTTGCAGGGAGGAGGAAGAGCCTCAGGGCTGTGGGTCAAAATCAGGCCTTGTGCCAGAAATCTGTACTTCCCTGGATCAGTTCCCTAATCCTTGGTGGTAGCTTAGCCCTGTTCACCCAAGTGGGACAGATGCAGTCTAACACGTCTCTTTAGGACTGTCCTTAATCCACAGGCAGTGATGGAAAGAATTCAGTTTTTCTTTCTTTCCTTTTTTAGAAAAAGACTTCCTTCATCTTTTTTCTTTTTTTTTTGGACTTATCATAATTTTATTATATGTAAAGGCAAGCCCGCCCTCATTACTGTTTATGTTAAAAACATTTTATCAGAGTATAGTTGCTTTACAATGTTGTATTAGTTTCTGCTGTATAGCAAAGTGAATCAGTTATATATATGCAAAATGGTACAGATGAACCTATTTGCAAAGCAGAAATAGAGACGCAGTCATTGAGAACAAGTGTATGGACGCCAAGCGGGGACAGAGGAAGTGGGTTGAATTGGGAGACTGGGATTGACATATATAATATACACAACTATGTATAAAATAGTAAACTAGCGAGAACCTCCTTGATGCTCTGTGGTTATCTAGATAGAAAGGAAATCCAAAAACGAGGGGATATATGGAAACATTCAGTTTCTTCTTTGAGGGTCATTCTCTAATCTTTCTGATCTCTGTTTCCCAGATATTAGAGTATTGTAGTGGCTGCACAGAGCTAAATTGCTGTGTAATCCTAGAGGTAGCCCCTTGTCTCATGCTTATTCCTATGTGCTTTTTTTTTTCTCTAAGAAGAGGTGTGTTACATAAGCTCACTTTTTCCAAATGACCTGTAAAACTGTAATGTGTTGTAAAAGCCAAGTGCCATTGATTGACCACATACTACATGCCAGGTGCTTTTCATATATTATTCTATCAAACTTGATTATAGTAACATAAGACTTCCTCCATCCAGCCATGTGGATATGATGGATCTTGACAGGGCTGCACACGCAGGCAGCCTACACCCTACAAAGCCATGGGCCTGGGCTGAGGGTCCTGGCAGCCATCGTGACAAGTACTGATCTGGGGCAGGGAGAGGTGTTGAGAGGCCTGGAGGTTGTACAGATATGGGAGAGGATGGGGGCCAGGGACTTCAAGAGGTAGGACTCTCTGGGTGTTTGCCAGTCAGTGTCCCCACTCCCATATGAGCACTGATTTCCCCAAAGTGACATATCACCACTGGAGGCTCTCTTCATTTCCTCCCTGACATGTGCAGAATCATGCTTTGCACAGAAAGGGGCAATGGGGTGAGGAGGGAGCCCTCTCCCTCAGGGTACACACTTTCTCCTAAGCATCCTTGTAGAGCCTGCTTGAGCCTCCAGGGGCTTAGGACGAGGCAATTCTGGTGTCTGTGTTCTGAACACACTGCCCTTTCATCCCAAGAGGCCCATTCTGCCAGTAGGTGTGAGGTATGCCCAGCCCCGGGCTCCAGAGGTGACAATCTGGGACCATGCCCTCTTTCTAGCTGTCCCTCCAAGTTCCAGTCCACCAGTGCTGCTGGATTTCAGGTGGCAAGAAATTTTCAGATCATATTTTATTTTATTTGCAACTGATTATTATCATTTTAGTAGTGGGCTTCCCTGGTGGCTCAGATGGTAAAGAATCTGCCTGCAGTATGGGAAACGCGGGTTTGATCCCTGGGTTGGAAAGATCCCCTGGAGAAGGGAATGGCAGCCCACTCCAGTATTCTTGCCTGGAGAAGCCCATGGGCAGAGGAGCCTGGTGGGCTCTGGTCCATGCGGCTGTAAAGAGTTGGACACGGCTGAGCGACTAACACTTCCACTCTTTTCGCGTTCTTAGTAGTAGACATAGTTTCATAAGAAGAGGCTGATGGGGGCCTTTCCATGGTGGTCCAGCAGTTAAGAATCAGTCTTGCGATGCCAGGGACATGGGTTCAATCCCTGGTGAGGGAACTAAGACTTTACTTGCCTTGGAGCAACTAAGCCTGCGTGTGCAACTACTGAGCCCGCGCCACAACTAGACAGTCTGCCTGAAATCCCGCATAACACAATGAAGGTCCTGTGTGCTACAACCAAGGCTGGATGCAGCTAAACAAATAAATACTAAAAAATGAAGAAGAGGCCAATGGTAGTGGTATAAGGTGGAAATTTGTAGTCTTAGGTAGATGGGACTGGATTCAAATCTTGACTCTACCAGTTACCAGTTAATAAGTCCAAAAGCAAACCTTTGGTCCCGTTCCTCTCTTCATCGTTTTCTGGAGACTCTACCCTCCCTCATATCTCCCCATCTCTTGTGTTTCCTGCCTAGAGACGTTCCTTTAGCATTTATTGTAATACCAGTACCAAAGATCTCCCCACCTCTATGAATGTCACCACTTTCTGCAAATTGCTCAAGACCCAAACAGGCAAGTCATTATAGTCCCGTCAAATTCCCGAGCGGACTCTGGCAGCTCTGTCTTTGCAGTCTCCCCAGTCCTCTTTCATCTGCCACAGTTGTCCATGTTCCTGTCATCTCACACATAAGCTGTTGTAGCGGCCTCCGAGGGGACTCCGCTCTTGACCTGCGATAGTCTGTACTCCAGCACCCAGAGGGGTTCTTTTATAACACGTCAGATCATACTATTCTGTGAACCACTGCCCCTCTCTGCCACCCCCAGAAGCTTTTCATCTCATTCTGTGCAAAAGCCAAGTTGTTACAATGATTTTCAAAAGATCCTCTTGCCTCCTTAGCCTCACTTTCAGCCACTCAACCCCCTCACCTACTGTGTCCTGATGCCCTGGCCTACTGCTGTTCCCCAAATACATGGAGCAGGGCCTTTGAATTTGCTGCTACCTTTGCCTGAAGTGAGGTCCCCCAGATTGTCCATGGCCCGATGCCTCATTTCACTTTGCTCATTGCTCAGATGTTACCTTCTCACTGGCCTTCCTTCTAAAATCCCAAGTCTCTTTCTTCTCTCACTTTCTAATTCCTTTACCGTGCTCTATTGGGCTTCTTAACATTATTCCCACTTGTTTATTGTTTGGCTCTTCCAAGAGAAAGTAAGCTCCCTGGTAGAGGGTCTTTATTCTCTTCATTGCTTATGTTAGTTTCCCAGGGCTGCTATGACCAAGTACCAAAACCTGGGTGGCTTAAACCAAAACTTGAGTGTCTCTTGGTTGTGGAGGCTGGAAGTTTGAAATCAAGGTGTCAGCAGGGCCACATTTTCTCTGACAGCTCAAGAGGAGGATCCTTTGTTGTCCCTTCCAGCCTCTGGGGTTTGTTGGCAGTCCTTGTTTGTTTGTTTGTTTTAACTTTTTTGTTTGTATTGGAGTACAGTATATCAACAATATTGTGATAGTTTCAGGTGGACAACAAGGGGACTCAGCTGTCTACATACATGTGTCCATTCTCCCCCAAACTCTCTTCCCATTCAGGCCGCCACATGAGCAGAGTTCCCTGTGCTATACAGTAGGTCCTTGTTGGTTATCCATTTTAAATATAGCTGTGTGTACATGTCCATCCCAAACTCCTGAACTAGCCCTTCCCCCCATCTTCCCCTCTGGCAAACGTAAGTTTGCTTTCTAAGTCTGGAAATCTGTTTGTGTTTCGTAAATAAGTTCATTTGTATCATGGCTTTTCAGGATTCCATTATATAAGGGATATCATGTGATATTTCTCTTTCTCTGACTTACTGAGAAGTCATTCTCTAGGTTCATCCATGTTGCTGCAAATGGCATTCTTTCGTTCTTTTTAATGGCTGAGTAGTGTTCCATTGTGTGTGTGTATATGGATACATATTAATGTATATCTTCTTTCCATTCCTCTGTTGATGGACCTTTAGGCTGCTTCCGTGTCTTGGCTCATGAACAGTGCTACAGTGAACACTGGGATGCACGTTCACATGTCTGTCTCCTCCTTTAGTGTCTTCATCTTGTCTTCCATTTGTATGTGTCTGTGTCCAAATTCCCCCCTTTTATAAGGATCGGTTCCACCACCCTAATTACCTCATTTTTAACTGGATGTCTCTAGACCTCTAAATGAAGTCACATTTTGAGATGATTGGGTTTAGTACTTAGATTTATCTTTTTGCTAAGGGGACACAATTTAACTCATACCACTGCTAAGTCTCTGGCTCCAAGTAGACACTCAGTGTGATTATTTAAAGAAGGAGTCAGGATCTATCATTTACTGTCTGTGTAGTTTGGGCAATTTATCTAATCTCTCTGGATCTTGCATATAATTAGTGATCTCAAAATGGTAACCATTATTAATTTTGCAAACTAGTGCATGGAGAACCTGGTAAATGGCTTAAGTTGTTACTATGAGGTCTGATAAAGTCATGAATTTAAAGCACCTGGCACTTAATATGTGGTCAATAAATGGCAGTTGATTTATTAAATAAAATATGCACTGTCTGGTGATAGAATGTATTTCATTTCCTTGCACACAAAACACAGCCACTGTGCTTAAGAAAGGTGCACTGATGTCAAAGAACATAGCTATGTAAAGTTTAACTTCTCTGCAGGAAAATCCTTAGCCAAGAGAACTAGAGCAGGATGAGAAAGAAGAAAAATACTTAGATTTCCTTTCTGTGTGTCTTCACCCAGAAGGATACCAGTCTATATGTAAGGCGGGGTCTTGGGGCAAGCATCTTTATCACTGACCTTGATGGGGTGCACTCGAATGAATCACTTATTAAGTTTGCAAATGGTAAGAACCTGGAAAGGAAAGTGGGCATCTTGAATGAAAGACTAAATTATAAATGGAATCTG
This sequence comes from Madoqua kirkii, assembly GCA_006408675.1. Taxonomy (NCBI): domain Eukaryota; kingdom Metazoa; phylum Chordata; class Mammalia; order Artiodactyla; family Bovidae; genus Madoqua; species Madoqua kirkii. Next base: position 53,400 of record SJYC01069489.1, read on the forward strand.
TAAGATAAAATATAATGAGGATAAATGGTGGGTCCAGGACATGTATGATATGCAAAAATTGGGAAGATGTGGTTTAATGTGGAGATCCTCAACCTTTGATGCACATCAGAATCACCTGTGCGGTTTTGTGTGTCTGTTTTTTAAATAGAGATGTCAGGACATCTCTCAGACCTTCTGAAGTAGACCCTCTGGTGGTGGTACTTAGTAGGTGTCCTTGGTTGATAAAAGTTGAAAACCCCTGGGGTAACTGGGACAAGTATGAAAAAAAACAGGAATTTTCTGAGGCTCTGGGCTGAGGCTGTTATTGAGGGGTAAAGTGTGACATTTTGTTCTGGGTTAGTCCTACTAGAATATGAAGTCTATACCAAGAGGGATTTTTGACTGTCCTGTTAATTGGTGATTCCTGAGAGCCATTACATTCCATGGTATGGAATGGATCATTGCTCAGTGAATTGGTGAATGAATGAACTGAGTTCTGGGAATTTTTCTATGAAAAGGGAAAGACAAGAACACGTCTAGATGTAAATGTCGAGTCTAGAAACTAAGTGGGAGATTGGTAATATAAGTTTAGAATATGATAGATTTTAATTTACAAGTACATAAATTAGAGAGGTGAAGCTGTTTTGATTAGGGGAGAAGTAGGAAGAGACCAGGCCTCCCTGGTGACTCAGATGGTAAAGAATCCACCTGCAGTGCTGGAGACCCTGAGCTGGGAAGATCCCCTGGAGGAGGGCATGGCAACCCACTCCAGTATTCCTGCCTAGAAAATCCCCATAGATAGAGGAGCCTGGCAGGCTACAGTCCACGAGGTTGCAAAGAGTCGGATATGACTGAGTGACTAAGTACAGCACAGTACAGGAAGAGACCCTCCACCTGCTGAATGGTCTCTGGGAAGAGGAATTAGATGTATTCTCCATGCCCACCAAGGGTAGACATACTTGAAGGAGCAGCCACTTCAAGTGGCCACACTTGGAAGAGCTTTCTGTAATGTGTTCAGTGGTCTGAAAATGGACATCCATCAAGAAGACTTTTCTCAGCTTTGGTTCAGGTGGAGGCCAGTTGTCCCCTGTCATAGATGATGGAGAGTCTAGCATCGCACAGACTATGGAACCAGGTCATCCAGAAGAATGCAATCTTGAAACATTTGTAACCTTGACCAGCCAGAGGTCTTCTCTAATTTTTCTTTCTTATGTTTATGAAGAAATCGATAGTCCAACCAATGTGGTCACTGACCGAGTGACCGAAGACACAGTGGCAGTCTCCTGGGACCCGGTCCAGGCGGTCATTGATAAGTACATGGTGCGCTACATCTCCGCGGACGGGGAGACCAAGGACACGGCGGTGCCCAGGGAGCAGAACAGCACTGTCCTGATAGGCCTGCGGCCGGGGGAGGCCTATGAAGTCTACGTGTGGGCTGAGAGGGGCAACCAGGAGAGCAGGAAGGCGGACACCACGGCCCTCACAGGTAACAGGAGAAGGGGAGTCGTCTCTCACTCTCATTCTCTCCCATCTCTAAATAGACTTTCTCACGGCAGGGAGAAGATTGATTCTTGAATTAAGAGACCGAATCCCACCTGCACCAGCTCTTTTGTTTGCAGGTGTGCGGCAGGGGGTTGCCAAAGTAATTTTAAATTTCTTAATTATGAATTGTTTCCTCTTTTTAACCTCAAGCAAAAGAGACCATCCTTTTAATTTGAATCAGAAGGTCATACTTACGTGGGTTGAATTCCACATGCGACTCCCTCAGAGCAGAGGAACACTTTCTAATTTTCATTTTTTGGGGCTGTGAAAACTCAAAACATTTGGCTGACAGTGAATTTGAATGCTTATCTCCGCTTGCAGTGACTGCACAGGCACTGTGTGTGTAATCTGGAGCTCTCTTTCAGGCCATGAAAATGGTTTGCCTCCTGAGTCAACATTTACCAAATGTACCAATTCTAACTTTATGCTTTCTGAAACTGTAAGGGCTCCCTTACTCCATCCCGTCATTCTGCTCGGCTGGGGCCTGCAGCTGTTCTGAGGCTGCATGGGAATGTGTATCCCAGACATTCCTTCTGCTTAAACCCTCCTCTGGCACCGACTTTGAATTCAGAGAAGCCTGATCCTGGAGTCCACTGACGTCCCACACACGTGACAGGAATCCTAGAAAAGTATTCACTTGTTGATAGACTTCTGTTTTGGACAGTCTCTTAGTGTCAAGATGCTCAGAGAAGCTGATAATCACTTAGGAATCCGGTTTCAGAAGCTTGACTGTCCAAGTTTTAATCTCAGCTCTACCATTTATTAGCCGAGAGATTTGGGGCAACTTATTTCACTTCTGTTCCTCAGATTCTTGTCTATTAAATGGGACATGTGACTGTCTACATCACTGCGTTAGTGTGAGGATTACATGAATTAATCCATGTAAGTACCTGGTGTAGTTGCTAAGTTGTATCCAACTCTGGGACCGCATGGACTGTAGCCCTCCAGGCTCCTCTGTCCATGGGATTCTCCAGGCAAGAAAATGGAATGGGTTGCCATTTCCTTCTCCTGACCCAGGAATTGAACCCAGGTCTCCTGCATTGCAG
>SJYC01069490.1:0-42647 GCA_006408675.1 Madoqua kirkii
TCACCTGTGCGGTTTTGTGTGTCTGTTTTTTAAATAGAGATGTCAGGACATCTCTCAGACCTTCTGAAGTAGACCCTCTGGTGGTGGTACTTAGTAGGTGTCCTTGGTTGATAAAAGTTGAAAACCCCTGGGGTAACTGGGACAAGTATGAAAAAAAACAGGAATTTTCTGAGGCTCTGGGCTGAGGCTGTTATTGAGGGGTAAAGTGTGACATTTTGTTCTGGGTTAGTCCTACTAGAATATGAAGTCTATACCAAGAGGGATTTTTGACTGTCCTGTTAATTGGTGATTCCTGAGAGCCATTACATTCCATGGTATGGAATGGATCATTGCTCAGTGAATTGGTGAATGAATGAACTGAGTTCTGGGAATTTTTCTATGAAAAGGGAAAGACAAGAACACGTCTAGATGTAAATGTCGAGTCTAGAAACTAAGTGGGAGATTGGTAATATAAGTTTAGAATATGATAGATTTTAATTTACAAGTACATAAATTAGAGAGGTGAAGCTGTTTTGATTAGGGGAGAAGTAGGAAGAGACCAGGCCTCCCTGGTGACTCAGATGGTAAAGAATCCACCTGCAGTGCTGGAGACCCTGAGCTGGGAAGATCCCCTGGAGGAGGGCATGGCAACCCACTCCAGTATTCCTGCCTAGAAAATCCCCATAGATAGAGGAGCCTGGCAGGCTACAGTCCACGAGGTTGCAAAGAGTCGGATATGACTGAGTGACTAAGTACAGCACAGTACAGGAAGAGACCCTCCACCTGCTGAATGGTCTCTGGGAAGAGGAATTAGATGTATTCTCCATGCCCACCAAGGGTAGACATACTTGAAGGAGCAGCCACTTCAAGTGGCCACACTTGGAAGAGCTTTCTGTAATGTGTTCAGTGGTCTGAAAATGGACATCCATCAAGAAGACTTTTCTCAGCTTTGGTTCAGGTGGAGGCCAGTTGTCCCCTGTCATAGATGATGGAGAGTCTAGCATCGCACAGACTATGGAACCAGGTCATCCAGAAGAATGCAATCTTGAAACATTTGTAACCTTGACCAGCCAGAGGTCTTCTCTAATTTTTCTTTCTTATGTTTATGAAGAAATCGATAGTCCAACCAATGTGGTCACTGACCGAGTGACCGAAGACACAGTGGCAGTCTCCTGGGACCCGGTCCAGGCGGTCATTGATAAGTACATGGTGCGCTACATCTCCGCGGACGGGGAGACCAAGGACACGGCGGTGCCCAGGGAGCAGAACAGCACTGTCCTGATAGGCCTGCGGCCGGGGGAGGCCTATGAAGTCTACGTGTGGGCTGAGAGGGGCAACCAGGAGAGCAGGAAGGCGGACACCACGGCCCTCACAGGTAACAGGAGAAGGGGAGTCGTCTCTCACTCTCATTCTCTCCCATCTCTAAATAGACTTTCTCACGGCAGGGAGAAGATTGATTCTTGAATTAAGAGACCGAATCCCACCTGCACCAGCTCTTTTGTTTGCAGGTGTGCGGCAGGGGGTTGCCAAAGTAATTTTAAATTTCTTAATTATGAATTGTTTCCTCTTTTTAACCTCAAGCAAAAGAGACCATCCTTTTAATTTGAATCAGAAGGTCATACTTACGTGGGTTGAAATTCCACATGCGACTCCCTCAGAGCAGAGGAACACTTTCTAATTTTCATTTTTTGGGGCTGTGAAAACTCAAAACATTTGGCTGACAGTGAATTTGAATGCTTATCTCCGCTTGCAGTGACTGCACAGGCACTGTGTGTGTAATCTGGAGCTCTCTTTCAGGCCATGAAAATGGTTTGCCTCCTGAGTCAACATTTACCAAATGTACCAATTCTAACTTTATGCTTTCTGAAACTGTAAGGGCTCCCTTACTCCATCCCGTCATTCTGCTCGGCTGGGGCCTGCAGCTGTTCTGAGGCTGCATGGGAATGTGTATCCCAGACATTCCTTCTGCTTAAACCCTCCTCTGGCACCGACTTTGAATTCAGAGAAGCCTGATCCTGGAGTCCACTGACGTCCCACACACGTGACAGGAATCCTAGAAAAGTATTCACTTGTTGATAGACTTCTGTTTTGGACAGTCTCTTAGTGTCAAGATGCTCAGAGAAGCTGATAATCACTTAGGAATCCGGTTTCAGAAGCTTGACTGTCCAAGTTTTAATCTCAGCTCTACCATTTATTAGCCGAGAGATTTGGGGCAACTTATTTCACTTCTGTTCCTCAGATTCTTGTCTATTAAATGGGACATGTGACTGTCTACATCACTGCGTTAGTGTGAGGATTACATGAATTAATCCATGTAAGTACCTGGTGTAGTTGCTAAGTTGTATCCAACTCTGGGACCGCATGGACTGTAGCCCTCCAGGCTCCTCTGTCCATGGGATTCTCCAGGCAAGAAAATGGAATGGGTTGCCATTTCCTTCTCCTGACCCAGGAATTGAACCCAGGTCTCCTGCATTGCAGGCAGATTCTTTACCAACTGAGCTACAAGGGAAGCCCCTACCTGACATAGAGAGTGCTACATAAATCAGAGTCGTGCTTATTTCTTGAAATGTGTCTTAGTCTGCTCAGGCTGCTATAGCAAAACACCATGGGCTGGTTGGCTTAAACAACAGAACCTTATTTCCTGCAGTTCTGGAGCCTGGAAATTCCCATGATCTGGGTGCCAGTTGATTCATTTATTGGTGAGGGCCCTCTTCTCGACTTACAGATGCTTCCTTCATCTTTACACGCTGGAGGGGGGTAGGTTCTGGTCTCCTCTTTTTCTCAGAGAGACATTAATCCCACCATGGGAGCCCCATCCTTATGGTCTCATCTAAAGCTCATTCCCTCCCAAGGGTCCCTCCTCCAAATACCATCAAATGAGGGGTTAGATCTACATATACATTTTGAAAAGACAAACATTCAGTGCACGTTAATCTGCATTTGACCTGGAAGCATTTCATGGTCCACAGCCTCCTGAGGCACGTGGTCTTTGTCTCCTCCAGGGGAAGAAGCAGTTGGCAGTAAGGGTGGTGAGATCTAGATTTGTTTAAAGTCGGGGTCAGAAAACCTTCTACAGAAGGCCAGAGAGTGAATATTTTCAGCTTTGGGGACCACGCAGTCTCTGGTGGTCTACTCCACTCTGCCACTGAAATGAGGAAACAGCCATAGACAGTATGTAAATGAACTGGCATAACTGTGTTCTAAAAACACTTGATTTATGTCATTAGGCAGTGGGTCAGATTTGGCCGATGGACTGACTGTAGATTACCAGATCATGGGTTATATAACACGTGGCCTTCCATTTACCAGGATTTTGGGTGTTGTGAATAGAACATGTGGGTCAACCTTTTAAGAGAACATTTATCTGTTTATTATTTACTTTTGACAATGTTGGATCTTTGTTGCTGTGCACGGGTTTTCTCTAGTTGTGGCGAGTGGAGCTAGTGGGGCTTCTCTAGTCGTGGTGCGTGGGCTTTTCTTGAGGTGACCTCTCTGGTTGAGGAGCACAGGTTCTAGGCTTGTGGGCTCAAGTAGTTGGGGGTGCACAGGCTTCGTTTCCCTGTAGCATGTGGGGTCTTCCTGGGCCAAGGACTGAACCCATGTCTCCTGCATTGGCAGGTGGACTCTTAACCACTGGACCACCAGGGAAGTCCCCGGGTCAACCTTTTTAAGACAGCGAAAGTTGTAATAAAGAAGTTTCCCTGCTCACAGGTGAGGGCGGTGTGAATAAGTACGACAGATTAGAGGAGCTACTGGTGTGGTAGTGCTGGGAGTGTCAGGTGCAGAGCTGGGCTCTGGGGGTACAGAGGTAAAAGACATGGTTTGCGCTCATACGTTGTTCACAGTCTTCTGGGTAGAGAAGACAAGTGAAAAAGATAAAGTGCAGTGACTTATGTTGTGTTAACATAACCCCGGAACTATGGGAATCTGAAATAAGGTAGGGGTGAGAGGGTTCATGGCAGCCCACAGGCGGAGGTGACATCTAAAGAGTCCGGAAGGATGGGCGGCTGTTAGCAGAGAAGGGCAGGGAGGCCTGGTGTGCTGCAATCCACGGGGTCGCAAAGAGCCAGACACGACTGAGCGACTGAACAGCAAAGGTGTGGGACACGACAGGCTGGTTTTCTGTCGTGGCTTCACATCAGCTTCTCTTGGTAATGTTATCTTTAGTGGTGTCTATGGTGGGTAGGTCTGTGAGACGAGTGTGGAAAGATGAGGCTGGGACAGAGAAGGCAGCTCCGAATCCCAGGATAAACTGTCCTTTCATGTCAGCTGTTGGTGGTACATTCTGAGCGCCTGTGCTCCTTCTGGCATGTTCTCCCTTGTCTGTGTATCCCACTGAGCTGACCTGACCACCCTGGCAAGTTATGGTGTACAGGTCTGAAATAAAGCTGTTGTCAAAGAAAGCTCAGCCTTTCAAGGAGATGGTTTTTGAAACAGGAGAGTAAAGGCATGCTAATCATTACACCTGATTCCTTAGATTTTTGACTTTTTAAGGGTTTAGTTTTGAGGAGAAAGTGATATTTCATACCTTAAGTGACACTCATAATAGCAAAGAGCTCATATTTAAGATTTACTATGCAATATCTCATTTACCATTCATCATAAACAGAGGTAGGTACTGATATTTCCTTCTTTGTAGAGACAAGGAGACCAAGGCTTAAGTTGTACAGTTTGTTCTAAGTTGGCTACTAGGAAATAGTGGACCCAGGTTTCAACTCAGCTTAACTGCACAGAAACTCAGACAAGTAGGATTATTTTTATCCACCTAGACATCAAATACATTCACTTTAAAAGTCTCCCAGTTCTCTGGCCTCAGACATAATGTTTTATATGGAAAGAACTGACAGCTTCTACTTATTGGATATTTTTCTTCCAAAAGAAAATATTAGATCTGATGCAAAGATTTATTGAAGTGTAACTGCTTTCCATGCTAGGGGTTGGACACGACTGAGCGACTTCACTTTCACTTTTCACTTTCATGCATTGGAGAAGGAAATGGCAACCCACTCCAGTGTTCTTGCCTGGAGAATCCCAGGGACGGGAGAGCCTGGTGGGCTGGGCTGCCATGTATGAGGTTGTACAGAGTCAGACGCGACTGAAGTGACTTAGGCAGCAACTGCTTTCCAATATAAGGAGTCAGGAACTAAAAGAGTACACTATGTAAATCCAGGGTAATGGAGAAATGTGTTTATGAAGACGAATTCTTTTTATCCAAAGGCAACTTGTAGAGAAAGGTTAAAGAGTTGAGACTCAATATAGGCTTTGTCTGTAAACCTTACTTTAAATTAAATACAAATGGCTCATTCTTGGAATTTTCAGATCACTTGCTTAATTAAACCCTTAAGTTATCCCAACTATTGGCATATAACACACTCTGAAATTTGTTGAGGTCGTCATTTTGGTTGTTTGTGTGCTGGCCTTTCACAAATTAGAGAGTTGGCAAATGGTACACTTTTTCATCTCTTAAAGAAATTGACAGCCCCCAGAACCTGGTGACCGAGCAGGTGACGGAGAACACGGCCACCGTCTCCTGGGACCCGGTGCAGGCCGTCATCGACAGGTACCTGGTGCGCTACACCTCTGCTGATGGAGACACCAGGGAGGTCCCAGTGGGGAAGGAGCAGACCAGCACCGTCCTGACGGGTCTGAGGCCGGGTGTGGAGTACACGGTCCACGTGTGGGCCGAGAAGGGGAACCGGGAGAGCAGAAAGGCCAACACCAAGGCCCCGACAGGTAATAAGAGAAAGATGGTCAATGGGGATTGAAGTTTGAGGGTATGGATTTGGGTGTGCAAATCCAAAAGATGTGTCTTGAGTTGAGAGACTTTGCAAAGAAGAGACTGAAAGCTCAAAGAAGACAGTGAGTTCTAGTGGTGATCTCATTGTGCTGCCCTTCCTGACAGTGACAGCTACTCATGGAGCCATTCAGTCAACTAGAAGACAGAAGGAAAGCTGTGCAGTGGCTGTGTTTTTAGCAGACTCAGTCAAGATACTGATAGGATCTGGTCATTGCCATGGTTATGATAGTACTTCTAGAATGATTGCTTGGAAAGTGGTCTCTGATAGAATGGTAAATTAGATACCCCCAAACCTGCCAGATACTTAATGGATTGTTCTGATGTGCCATAATATTGCTAAGAAGACATTGTTCCTCCCACATTTTAGGGAGCTGGAAGCTAAGGAAGTATGTCAGGTTTATAATGAGCAATCCTTTGATATGGAGAACCAGGGATTACTTTCTCCCTTGACTCCCACCAGGAGTCATTGGGAGATGGGAAAGCCATTGTCTTGTTCTAAGAGGGCTCTAGGAGATAAAAATCTCCGTGATGGGGTGATGGGTATCTCTTATGTTGCTTCAAGGCTTAGTCTTTCCCAAATGTTTTCTTAAAGAAATCGACAGCCCCCAGAACCTGGTGACCGAGCAGGTGACGGAGAACACGGCCACCGTCTCCTGGGACCCAGTGCAGGCCGACATCGACAGGTACCTGGTGCGCTACACCTCTGCTGATGGAGACACCAGGGAGGTTCCGGTGGAGAAGGAGCAGACCAGCACCGTCCTGATGGGCCTGAGGCCAGGCGTGGAGTACACGGTCCACGTGTGGGCCCAGAAGGGAGACCGGGAGAGCAGGAAGGCCGATACCAAGGCCCCAACAGGTAATGGGTCGCATATTGTTACTGTGTCACTGCTAAGCTCATGGTCTGTCTAGGGTGGTTTTCCTTCTCTTACCTTAACAGAAAGAGAGGTTTAAGGATGAGCAGACTGGTATCCTCGCACAGGAAATTGTGTGCCCCTTTCTTCCATGGCGAGGCTTCTCTTAGAATGTGCAGCTTGTCCTGTTTGGTTAAAGACCACACTTTAGGCTTTCAACACTGACGTTCCTGCTCACAGCCCTTTGTTCTCTGTGCACCTGCTTTGTTGTTTATACCTAAAGCCTTCCCCTTCATAAGGAATAAATATAAAGAAAGCACAAGTAATGATCATACTGAGGGATGGGCTGATCCAAAACCGAATTTCTTTCTTCCTCACCAGTTTAAAGCCTTTCCACGGTGCTTATTTTTGTTTCTGCCCTTTGGATGAACATTTTTGTAGAAATGATGGTGTTTTATTGGTTCAAATAAGCACATGTCTAAGTCACTTTAAACCCCCATTATGTTTCATCTTGACAATTAAGATATCTACATCCAAGTAATTGTACATACTTTATTGAAAGTTAAACCTGCTCTTCTTCATCAGCTTGGGCCATTTGTGGGTGGTCTGCCTGCCACGGAAGGGGTTGTGCTTGACTTCTCTTATCTTTCTCCTCTATTCTTCAAGCACTGTTCTTCCAGAGTGCTAGCTAGACTTTCTGACCCATTAATGTTTAGTGTGTGGGAGTTAAGGGGTCAGCAGGAGGAGAGGTGAGAGATCTCATTTGATAGTAACAGTCACAGCTGGCTTGAATCTGCCAATGATGCCCAAGAACGATTAAAACCAACTTTACCTTCATGGAATACTTCCTTGGGTTCTTCAGAGACAGCTCATCTGTCCTCTTCCCTCAACCCTTTCACTGGAGTGATCTTGTGGGTACCTATACCTCTCTTACTGGTCGCCCACTCCTCTCCTCTGCTCACACATCTGGGGGTGCCCACCACTGCCCTTCTGGTGGGGTCTCTTCACCCCTCTGAGTGATTCCCTTTGATAGCTTCTAAAGTAACCCCAGGTGGGCTATCCTTGCCTTGGTCCACATCTGGTCCATGTGGAACACACATGCACCCTTTGTCCATGCAGCCAGATATATATATGTGTATATATATATATATATATTTTTTTTTTTTTCTTTCCCCCAAAGCTGCAGCATCTCCTTTCTCTGCAACAAGGCAACCAGCAGTTTTTTCACATCTCAGATGTTTTATGCACAGGTCAGACACCAGCCCATGGTGTTCCCTAAGCCCTGGTCATGTTTTCTCAGCCTGGGCACTGTTGATAATTCTTTGTTGCAGGGTCTGTCTTGTGCACTGTAGCATGTTTGGCAGCATCACTCACCTCCACCCATTTGGGGCCAGGAGCGTCCCTATGCTACACTGAACCGAGATCACCTCTGGTTGAGAACTTTTGCTCTAGAGTATACCTGTGCAGGTCGGTAAGGGATCCTATTGCAACTGCTTACTCGAGGCTTGGCCCTCACCCACGGAACTCTCCATGTATCTCTTTTCAAAGAAATCCACTCTAAGTCCCACCTCTTTGTGCTCTCCAACCTTATTCATAGTCTGTAGTTGGCTGATCAAAGGCCTCAAAACTGTTGCACCCACCTTGGCTTTGGGCCCTCAGCTTGGAATGTAGATACTTATTTTCTTGGGGTCAAGCCTAAGCCAAGATAAGAATGGTCCCACTTGAACATATGATTGTAAGTCTGTGATAAGACCTTAGGGTAATGGCTTTTGCAATCAACTATAGGCATATCTCTAAAATATTGTGTTTGTTTCCACATTATTGCAGTAAAGTGAACATCACAATAAAGAAAGTCACATGAATTTTTTGTTTGCCAGTGCATATAAAAGTTACATTTACACTGTGCTATAGTCTGTGAAATGTACAATAGCATAACGCCTAACAAAAATATATACTTAATTAAAAGTACTTTTTTGCTAAAAATGCTCATCATTATGCGAGCCTTCAGCAAATTGAGTACCATTGAAGATCACTCATCCCAGATCACCAAAACCAATATAATAAGAATGAAAAAGTTTGAAATATTATGAGCATTACCAAAATGTGGCACAAAGACATAGAGTGAGCAAATGCTGTTGGCAAATGCAAAATGGTGCCAATAACTTGCTGTGTGCAGGATTGCCATAGACTTTTGATTTGTGATAAGTGTAATATCTATGATACACAATAAAGAGAAGCACAATAAAACTAGGTATGCCTGTATTTGGAACAGAGAAGTGCTATTATTCTCTTGGTGAATACATTTTTGAATACATTATCTATGTGCAGTATGGAGAAATAGAATCTTGTACATTTGTAAAATATCAACAAACTGCTATCATTTAAAATAGCTTGTGGTCACTGGACATGCACTCTGTGCCAGAAACTGTTATAAAGGGCATGTTATTAAGTCCTATGATACCCAACTCTACAGAATATGTACTCATGTTATCTCCCTATGCCTTTTTTCCCCATAAACATTGATAACTATATTATAGTCAAGACCCCTTTCTACATGACATTTGTTGGTCTTGGTTTTCAGAGCTACCCTGGAGAGATGTACAATAACTATTGAACACCCCCATTTTATAGATGCAGAGAAGTGAAGTGACTTGCCCAGGGTCACAAAGCAAGTTAATAGTTTATGAGATTAGATGCATGCATGGACCAGTAGGGCTCATCCTACCTCAAGGCAAGATTTACAGATCAAGGAACTGAGGCCCAGCTGGAGACAGCTGGGTTGTCCAGGGCCACGGCTCTCGTGACTCCGGGTCTACTGCTCATTCCGCTGTTCTGTGCTTCCTTGAAAATGCTCAAGGATTTATAAAGAGATCTATGTCCATGAAACAACTGAAACCTGACATAGGAGATAGGAAAATTATGAGAACAGGAAACTACCCCACCCCAAGCAACGTGGCCACACGATCTCACTCTGTGAATAGTGTTTATTGATCAGTATCTTCCTTTTAGACATTGACAGCCCCAAAAACCTGGTGACCGAGCAGGTGACGGAGAACACGGCGACTGTCTCCTGGGCCCCAGTGCAGGCTGTCATTGACAGGTACCTGGTGCGCTACACCTCTGCTGATGGAGACACCAGGGAGGTTCCGGTGGGGAAGGAGCAGACCAGCACCGTCCTGACGGGCCTGAGGCCGGGCGTGGAGTACACGGTCCACGTGTGGGCCGAGAAGGGGGACCGGGAGAGCAGGAAGGCCGACACCAAGGCCCCGACAGGTAAGGGAGCATTGCTCCTTCGAAATGGAAGCCCTGACATGCTAAAGTCAATGGCTGGTGAAGTTTTGTGTTCCTGAACTGACAGTGGCAGAATTGATGATTTCTGGAAGAGCAGGAGAGTAGACCTCTGCCAAACCACACACCATCCCTCACTTCCTTTTTACACATTACATCAAAATAAGGGGCTCACATTTGGCCTCATACTTTGATCTTGCAAAGATAAATGGTGATTGGTTTTATCCATCCACTGTCTCTCCAACTGTGTATTTACTTTGTGATCAATCATTAAATATTTCTTCTTGAATGGAAGGAAATAAGCCACATGTTAGGATCTGTGAGGTAAGTACTTTAGGAAAATAACTTGTGCTGCAGCAGTCTCTTCAGAACAAAGAGGTCTTACTGCTTTCTTAGTGGATAAATTCTCTTTTGATTGCTGTGTACTCCATTCTGAGGATCCTAAGGTTGCACTTTTAAACAGTAATGGTTCATAATTTTTAAAGCTCTTTCATCTCTGTTTCTCATTTTTTAAGAACAGACTTACTGAGTTATAATTTACATACTGTAAAGTCCACCTTTGTATAGTGTGTGTGATTCAGTGGCTTTTAGTATATGCAGAATTGTGTAGCCATCACCACTGTCTAATTCAGAATGTTTTCATCACTTCTAAAACAAACCCCAGACATTAGCAGTCGTTCCCCAGCACTGCTTCCTCCAGCCATAGGAAGCTACATACTACCTGTCTGTAGAGAGTTTCTTATTCTGGACATTTCATATAAATATAAACATTTCATATAAATATAAATATAAACATTTCATGGAATATGCGGCCCTTTGTGGCTGACTTCATTCACTAAGCATAATATTTTCAAGGTTCATCCACGTTGTAGCTTGTGTCCATACATTTTATTGCCGAAAATATTTCATTACATGGATCTAATTCATTTTGTTTATCCATTTGTCAGTTGATGAGCATTTGGGTTGTTTGCACTTTGGGGCTATGGTGAATAATGATGCTGTGAGCATTTATGAATGAATTTTTGTGTGGGCATATGTTTTCAATTCTTTTGGCTATATACCTAGGAGTGGAATTCCTGGGTCATATGGTAACTCTGTGTTTAACTGTTTGAGGAGCTGCCAAACTGTTTCCAGAGCAGTGGCACTATTTTACATTCCAACCAGCAATGAATGAGAATTATATTCTTCATTTCATTGCTACTCAGAGGAATTCATTGAGATGGGTAGAGCAGGAATCAATATCCCCATTTTACAGTTGAGAAACCTCAAATACAGAGACGTGAATGATTTCGACAAGTCACAAAGTTAGCTGATGATTCATGGAATATTCATGGAATATTATGGTACCTTAAAATCTATTTGGCAAGGCCCACATTTTACAAATGAGGGATGGAGACCCAGCCAGGGGAGGCAGAGTTGTGCAGGGCCATTGCTGGCTGATGATCGAGCTGGACCTAGAGCCCAGGTCTGCTGGCTGCAGCCCGCAGCTCCTCCTGGTGGTCCTCCACTCTGCCTCTCAGGCTGGGGTTGGAATAGAGCTCTTCTGACCCTGGATCCTATGCCCATTCTGTTGTCCTGTGCCACCTCCTTGAGGATCCAAGAGTCCAGCTGTGGTGATAAGACCTACATCCATGAAACAACTAAAAATCCACACAGGAGACAGGAAAACCATAAGAATGGAGACTGCCTCACCTCAAGTAGTGTGGTCTCACTCTCTGGTGCTTGCTAATAGTGTACTTCACCTTTTAGACATCGACAGCCCCCAAAACCTGGTGACCGAGCAGGTGACGGAGAACACGGCCACCGTCTCCTGGGCCCCGGTGCAGGCCGTCATTGACAGGTACATGGTGCGCTACACCTCTGCTGATGGAGACACCAGGGAGGTTCCGGTGGCGAAGGAGCAGACCAGCACCGTCCTGACGGGCCTGAGGCCGGGCGTGGAGTACACGGTCCACGTGTGGGCCCAGAAGGGGGACCGGGAGAGCAGGAAGGCCGACACCAAGGCCCCGACAGGTAACACAGTACTATTCTTTGGTAATTAATGTAAGGCCTGTCATGCTAAGGCTATGCTTCATCTAGTTTTGGTTTCCTGAACTGAAAACTGGCAGAGCTGATGATTTATGGAAGAGCAGGATGGTGTTCCATCATAATGTACTGCATATTCCATCTCTCATTTCCTTTTAACTGGTTTCTTTACAAGTCAGGGCCACCTGGCAGCCTCCAAGCTACAATTCTGTTGTGACTGATGGTCAGGTCCTGCCAGTGCTCCTTCCCAGTGTATGAGTCTACTTTTTGGTATTGAGGCTCTCCTGTTGAGTTTGCGATTGGAAACAGAAAATGAAAATCAAATGCCATGAATATTAACTGTAATGCGTTCAAAACTCAACTTAAAAAAGTAGACTTTACATCTACCAAAGTGAGTAGCTGTATATGGTTTGTTTTACTATAATGAATTATTTGAGGAAAAGGATAATTTCTATGTTATGTTCTGGCTTCCCTGGTGGCTCAGTGGTAAAGAATCCACCTGCAATGCAGGAGCTGCAGGTTTGACCGCTGGGTCAGGAAGACCCCCTGGAGGATGGCAAGGCAACCCACTCAGGTATACTTACCTGGAGGATCCCATGGACAGAGGAGCCTGGCAGACTATAAGTCCATGGGGTCACAAAGAGTCAGACATGGCTGAAGTGACTTAGCACACACATGCATGAGCATGGGTTTATGTCTGAACTTTCTATAGTTGATTTATAATATTGTGTTATTTTCAGGTGTAACTTCTAGGTTATATTCTCACCTTATTGTGAAAGATATGTATGATTATATTTCTGTACCGTGATTTAGCCAGCAAACCAGCATTACAAGTGAATCTATGATCTGCTAAAGTATATTAAAACTGGATTTTAATTTTGCCGATTCATTTAACAACATATATTGAGCATTTTCCAAGGGTCCTACTCCATCCTAGGCAATGGGAACCCCAAGGGGAGTAGAATATAGCCCTCTTCCTCTGAGAGCTTATATTGGCATCTGGTGGGTAGAATCATCTTGTATGAACTGAGGGGTCTTTGTTGACATGATGCTAGAAACAAAATTTTTAGCTACTCTGGTGTTGGAGAAGACTCTTGAGAGTCTCTTGGACTGTAAGGAGATCCAACCAGTCCATACTAAAGGAGATCAGTCCTGGGTGTTCATTGGAAGGACTGATTTTGAAGCTGAAACTCCAATACTTTGGCCACCTGATGCGAAGAGCTGACTCATTTGGAAAGACCCTGATGCTGAGAAAGATTGAGGGCAGGAGAAGGGGACAACAGAGGATGAGATGGTTGGATGGCATCACCAACTCAATGGACATGGGTTTGGGTGGACTCCGGGAGTTGGTGATAGACAAGGAGGCCTGGCGTGCTGTGGTTCATGGAGTCACAAAGAGTCAGACATGACTGAGTGACTGAACTGAACTGAACTGAGCAGAGACCATGTCTTCTTCAACTGAACCCTGCAAACTGTGTAGTCCCATTCCTTGTATATAGTGGGCATTTGACATATGCTTAATGAATGATAAAGAGACTTGTCTTGCTTAAACTCTTGGTAGAGGTAATAGTATAGATGCCCAGGTTTTGGTCTACTGTGCTTTCTCCTTGAGGAGTCAAAGTCTTTATGGGGAGAGAAGACATATGTCCATGATGCAGTTAGAGCATGCAAGATGGAAATCCCACGAAACACTAAAGGGTGTCACCCCAAGCAAGGTGACTGTGATTTTCTCCACTCTGTGGCCTATTAATAATGCATATTGATTGATGTTTTCTTTTCAGACATTGACAGCCCCCAAAACCTGGTGACCAATCAGGTGACGGAGAACATGGCCACTGTCTCCTGGGCCCCAGTGCAGGCCGACATCGACAGGTACCTAGTGCGCTATACCTCGGCTGATGGAGACACCAGGGAGGTTCCAGTGGGGAAGGAGCAGACCAGCACCGTCCTGACGGGCCTGAGGCCGGGCGTGGAGTACACGGTCCACGTGTGGGCCCAGAAGGGGGACCGGGAGAGCAGGAAGGCCGACACCAAGGCCCTGACAGGTAACAGGAGGGACAAGAAAAGCAAACTAGGGTTTTTCACTGTAAGCCGATCTACTGCTGCTGAATTATGGCACTGCTGCTTTCGTGGCCCATGTCCTCAGGAGCTGTGAATTATTTTAGGAGTTTACAGTAAAACAAAGCAAAACAACAAACTCCATTCACGGAAAGAAAGAACAAAGCGTAATAATGGACTCAGTACTGAGCAATACCATGAATGTCTTAAAACTGTTTTCCAAAGCCTGTGTTTTTAATGATGATGCTTCTCAGCTATAGGAAATTATAGGGAATAATATAGAGCCAATATAAAGTTCTTAAAACCACTGCATTAAAGTACTGTTTAGTAGCAAGCTATTTGATTTTATTTTTTACTTAATAGGTGGTGTTTAGATTAAAGGAACAAATGTAACTTTTGGCAATTGAAGTTCAGTGTTCATTTCAACATGCAGCTAAATTTTAATGAATATTTTCTAAGTGCGAGGACTGGGATATAGCAGTAAACAAAATAAATATGATTCCTACTGTCTTGAAGTCCGGTGGGAAAGACAGATAGTCAACAAACAAATGCATATATAAGTATAAATTATAAGCTTTGTGAAGGGGATGAATATGGTATATGTGTAGAGAATAATAAGGCAGGGATGAAATGGGGGAGTAGTAGATAACACAGGAAGCTCAAGCTGGTACTCTGTGACAACCTAGAGGGGTGGGATGGGATGGGAAGAGGAAGGGAGGTTCACGAGGGAGGGAACATGTGTATACTTATGGCTGATTCATGTTGATGTACTGCAGAAAACAACACAATACTGTGAAGCAATTATCCTTCAATTAAAAATAAATTTTAAGAAAGATGCACATTGACAGAAGCATCCACATAACAGTGGCTTAAACAAGAATAACATTTATTTCTCTCTTGTGGAATGGTCAGAGCTTAAAGGGCCAAGGCTGATATGATAGCTCGTGGTTCAGGAGACCCAGGCTCCTTCCATATTGTTGCTCAGCCATTCCTAGGGAATTTTCCCAGAAAAACCCAAATGAACTGCTTGGCCAATCCAATACGTGGTCATCACCCATCCTCAGTCCAGCCAGTGGAAAGGGGCATGGGAAAGGGAAGAGATGCCTGTGCTGCACATGTCACTCCTCACATTCCCCCTGCTAGACCGAAGACAGTGTCCCTCACCACAAGGGGAGTGGGAATGGAGTCTTTAGCTTGATGGCCATGTGTCCAGCTTACAGTTCTGTTATACTGTCCCATCCAATACAGTGGCCACTAGCAACATGTGGCTAACTTAATTTTAATTAACAGTAATCTAAAAATTACTTTCTCACTGAAAGAAAAGCTATGACCAACGTAGACAGCATATTAAAAAGCAGAGCCATTACTTCACTGACAAAGGTCCATCTAGTCAAAGTTGTGGTTTTTCCAGTAGTCATGTATGGATGTGAGGGCTGAACCATAAAGAAAGCTGAGTGCTGAAGAATTGATGCTTTTGAACTATGGTGTTGAAGACTCTTGAGAGTCCCTTGGACTGCAAAGAGATCGAACCAGTCAATCCTAAAGGAAGTCAGTCCTGAATAATCATTGGAAGGACTGATGTTGAAGCTGAATCTTCAATACTTTGGCCAACTGATGTGAAGAACTGACTCGTTGGAAAAGACCCTGATGCTCGGAAAGATTGAAGGCAGGAGGAGAAGGGAATAACAGAGAATGAGATGGTTGGATGGCATCACTGACTCAATGGACATGAGTCTGAGCGAGCTCCAGGAGTTGGTGATGGACAGGGAAGCCTGGCGTGCTGCAGTCCATGGGGTTGCAAAGAGTCGGACAGAATGAGAAACTGAACTGAACTGAATTTAAAAGTGATTTCCTCAGTTGCACTAGCCACATTTCCAATGGTCAGTAGCCATGTGTGACTAACATATAGATTCTACACTATTCCCATCATTGCAGAGAGATCTCTTGGACAGCATGCTTGTAGAGGAAGGGCAGAGGGGGATGGGGAAAACTAGCTATCTTGGGCAGAGGGAAGAACAAGTGTGTGGCCCTGATTTGGAACAGCATGAGATGGTTGAAGAACGTGAAAGGAGGCTGGTGTCGCTGGAGCATAGAGGCGGGGAGAGAAAGTGGCATGAGAGGATGGGGGCAGGGGGAAAGGTCAGGTCATATAGGACCACCAGTACCTCAAAGAGGGAGCATGCTATATCTATTAGGAGAAGAATGGAATGAGGTAATATTCATTAAAAAAAGGTCACAGTGCGGAGAATAAATGGGAGAGATGCCAGGAGTAGAGGGGGAAGATTAGTCGAGTTGGTAGGGAGAGACGGACAAGTGTGGGTGGCAATAGGGTTGAGAAAAGAGGACATCAGGGCACATATTTTGGAGGCATCAGTGACGGTGTTTGTTGATGGATGAGATGTGGAGCAGGAAGAAAGTGAGGAACCAAGTATAACATCTGTTTCTGACTTGAGCAACATGGACAACTGGGGCATCTTCTAAGCAATAAACAGATTTGAGGAGGAACATTAAGACTTTTAAATGCTTAAGCTTGAGGTACTCATGGGATTTCTTGCTTAATTGAGAGACTTATTTATTGATTCTACAAGTATTTATTGAGTGTTTAATACATGCTAGGTGCTGTGGTGGATATGCTCTTGTAGATATAAGTCAGGGACTCAGAATTGCTAGAAACACAGGGGCTCAGAATTGATAGGCACTGGGGAGCTGTGAGCATCCGGCTGGTGTTTAAAGCTGTGGAGGGACTTTCCTGGTGGTCCAGGGTTGAGCATCCATCTTCCAGTGCAGGGGATGCAGGTTCGATCCCTGGTCAGGAAATTGAGATTTCACATGCTGGAAGGGGGCAGCTACTGAGCGCCTCAACTAGAAGGCCCACGTGCCACACCTAGAGAGGAGCCATGTGCCACAACAAAAGATCCTGCATGCTTCAACGGAGATCCCACGCGATGTGCCTAAGGCCTGACACAGCCCTGAGGAAATGATCAGAATGTTAGTAAAGCTGCGGACATGGCTGAGATCACCTGTAGACAGAGAGGAAGAGAGGGCACCTCAGGTTCCCCTACGTTTTCAGGTTGCTGATGGAAATCAAAGAGGAGGAGGCAGTTAAGAGAAACCCAGTGGAGTGTATAGTCTTGAAAGCCAAAGGCTGAGAGTGTTTTGAGACAGGGGTAGTGGCTCAGCTCTACCAAACGCTGCTCAAAGGTGGAGCAAGGTGAGGATGACAAGTGTCCATTGAATTTGGCAAGATGAGGTTGTTGGTGACCTAGACTAGCAGTTATAGTGATGTGCTGTAGAAAATGCTAAACTTCGCTGAGCTGAGGAGTGAACAGGAGGTGGGATATATAGGCGAATTCTCCCGAGAAGTCTGTCAGTTAAGGGGAGCAGAGGGACGGGGAGCCTAGAGCTTGTTTGTCTGGGAATGATGGGAGATGGGGAGAGACTGATGGCACAGGTGAGAGAGGGCAGATGAAAGGGAGCAAAGGCCTTGAGAAGGTGAAAGGGCTCAAAATTCAGGAGGAAGAGCATCTAGGTTTTTTCCTAGTTTTTTTTTGTTTGTTTGTTTATTTATCTTTAGGCCATGCCACACAGCATGTGGGATCCCAGCTCCCTGACCAGGGGTCGAACCCATGCCCGCTGAGTTGGCAACACAGAGTCTCAGCCTCTGGACCACCAGGGAAGTCCCCAGAGTCCAAGTTTTAATGCAAGAAAATAGCAGGATCTTGGACAAGTCTTTTCATTTCTCTAGGTCTCCCTTCTCCTCCCCTTTTGTGAAAGGGAAGAAGTTTGAAAGATGTAACTTCTCAGCTCTCAAATTCTCTGGAACAAAATAGCTATATACCATGGAGATAGCAAAAGAGGTCCCTGCAGTTGCCATTCGGGTCGCTTGTCTTATTGCTCAGGAGATTTTTATTTTTATGGAACTAGAAGGACAAAAAATTGCCATGTCGATAAACTTGGAGAAGATAAAAATTCCTTTCAGTTTTAATATAACATTTCTCCAGTGGTTTGCTTCCCCTGGGAAAATGTTTTCAGTGGAATTGTATTGTTAATAAAAGTATCATGAATGATGATGTGTTCCTTTGGCCCTAAAATTCAGCATTTCCTTTTTTAAAAGAAATTGACAGCCCCCAGAACCTGGTGACCGAGCAGGTGACGGAGAACACGGCCACCGTCTCCTGGGCCCCAGTGCAGGCCGACATCGACAGGTACCTGGTGCGCTACACCTCTGCTGATGGAGACACCAGGGAGGTCCCAGTGGGGAAGGAGCAGACCAGCACCGTCCTGACGGGCCTGAGGCCGGGCGTGGAGTACACGGTCCACGTGTGGGCCCAGAAGGGAGACCGGGAGAGCAGGAAGGCCGACACCAAGGCCCCGACAGGTACTGTGAAGGATGGGGGCCACGGGGCCCTTCACACCTAACAGGAGATTGCCTTCCTCTGCATCTAGTCTGAGGAGGGGAGCAGGGAACACAGTGTTGCCCCGAGGGCATTCTTCAGGGTGCTTCCCTTTTCACCTTTCTGAGGTGATGACTTGACAGACAGTTTAGGAAGGAAGTGGTGTGAAGGAAGCCTGTGTGGAAGGGGGCCTCCCTCACACCGCCTTCACCCAGCCCAGCGCCTGGGCGCTCCATCCTGACCTGAGGACCTGGCTGGACCTCCGCTCCAGTTTGGGGAAGAAGGAGGCGAGGAGCCCTTTCTGCCTCCATCTCCACACTGGGGGCAGGGGTGGAGTGCCGGGGTCCAGCCCCTGCAGGATCCAGGGGAACCTGGAGGAAAAACGGTGTCAGCGGATGATTTAGAGAGATAAGGAAAGAATATTGTAGATAAGAAAGTAGAGGAGAGAAAGAGGCTGATATTTCTTGGTTTACACAGAGAACCAATAAAACTCCAAGATAAGAAGTTTGCCCTGTTCACAGAGGCCACAGGTGCCCTCTCAGTCTCCCGAGGGAGTGAAGACACAGAATGTCTTCCTGTTCAGGTCTTAGAAACCCGGGGAGATAAGTGAATGCAGGGAGCCTCTATGCTCCAAGGGATCAGCCTGAAAAAGAGAGGGAGGGAGAGGGAGAGAGAGAAAAAAAAAAGATTGACGCTGGGAGACCAAGCTGCTTCGGTGAGCGAGCCCCCCCGCCTTTTTTTTAAGGGTCTTTTATACCTTTGGACTTCCCTGGTGGCTCAGATGGTAAAGTGTGTGTCTACAATGCGGGAGACCTGGGTTTGATCCCTGGGTTGGGAAGATCCGCTGGAGAAGGAAATGACAATCCACTCCAGTACTATTGCCTGGAAAATCCCATGGACAGAGGAGCCTGATAGGTTACAGTCCATGGGGTCGCAAAGAGTTGGACGCGACTGAGTGACTTCACTTTCACTTTCCTTTATACCTTTACTTGTACATAGAGGGAAATGAAAGATGCAAAGTCATACAGAGTCAGCCTAAACATTACATCTGTTTTGTCTTTATTGAAACCAGGTTTTTTTTTTTCTGCAAACCTTTCCCAGAGACAATGTTGTGTACATTATCTTCTGGCCTTGGAGGCCTGTGGACATTTTATGACCTTCTTTTGATAAAGGCTGCTCAACCAGAAAACTTATTTTCCCTCAAAGTGTTTTTTCTTTGTATTTCTAATCTATGTCAGCCTCAAAAAGTATTAAGTTACATTTCTCACAGAGCAAAGGTGCAGTAAGTTACAAGAAAGAACCAGCTAGCTCAAAAGTCTGATATAGTTAAATTCAAGGCTACACTTGTTTTTTCTTACATTCCAACTATGTTAACTAATGCACTCCCAGGTGCACAGTGGATAAGAGACATGGGAACTTAGCAACGAGCACTGGCCCAATAATGAAATCCTACGCCAGCACTACTCTAATAACTTTTAACTCTTTGAAAGGCTCTATGTTTTAGGCTTCTTGTGCCTCTCACAGTTGGGAGGCTGTAAATAATTATATGCATAGCTGCAAGAGTCTGGATATACCTGCCAAGCAAGCTAGAATGCTAACAGAGAGGGTTTGATTTGAAATATTCCTCTCATGTCCAGGAGACTTATTAGCTATAGCCCTAAGTTGATTTTCTCCAGAGAAAGGTGGTCAGGGATAGTCCCCTGTTAATGTCAGAGGAGTTGGTGAAAGTCCTGAAATAGTAAAACAGACAGATTCTGGTTTTGGGGGTAGATGTTCGAGAAAGCCTAGGGAGCCCATTGAGTCCTGAAGCCTTGCTTAACAGTTCTCTTCTGCATGACCTTGTCATGGGTGGGATCTCGTGTGGCGGCCCCCGGCAGTGGAGCATCTTCCTTCTCTCACTGTCCCTCCCCAGCTGGCCACCAAAGGGGCCTTGGCCTGCCTGTATTTTGTGTGCGTGATGAGGCCTCCCTGGGGCCTGACAGGGTCACGCGGCCCACCCTGACGTCCTCGGGTCTCTTTGGACAGTCTGGGCACAGCCTGACCATCCCCTGTGTGGCCAAAGTATTACCATGCTTGGCCACTGAAATGAGAGGTGCCTTGAACGTATTTGTTATTTTTATCACTTAGAGTTAACGGACGTTTTTAGTAAAAAAAAAGTAATACACGCTTATAGTAAAACTTTCTGAACTAAACAAAGATGTGTAGAAAGAAAAATTCTTCCACACCCAAGGCTCCCTGATGCCCAGGACTTCTCTCTTGGGGTAGTCAGCATCTTCCTCCTTCCTTCTCCCCCTCCCTCCCTTCCTCCATCCCCATCTCCCCCCAACCCCCAGTCTCCCTGTTCTTCCTCTTCCTCGCTCCTCCCTCCTCCATTCCTCTCTCTCTCTTTCTTCTTTATCTTCTCTTTGTTTCACTTTCCCCATTAAGTGTTTTTTTTTTTTTTTGGCTGTGCTGTGCAGTGTATGAGATCTTAGTTCCCCGACCAGGGATCAAACCTGCACCCCCTGTAGTGGAACCTCAGGGTCTTAACCACTGAATCACCAGAGAAGCTCCCTCTCCATTTTTAAAGACAAAATGTAGAAATAACTAAAACAGACATCTCATCTTCATAACCTGGGGATGGGTGGGCAGTCAAAGGGGTGGCAGAAGCCAGCTGAAGATATTTACATAGTTTAGGTTTTCCTTTGATTTTGAAACCAGGAAATTCAGTTTTTCCGCATGATGGATGGAATAAAATCCAGACCAGATGTTATGCTTTAGAAAGCCATACCACGCTGATATTACAGAAACTCAAAATTTGTCAAAACATCCTAATTCGAAACAACAGCTGCCTGATTTCTATTAAAATACTGCATTTCAGCTCTCAGCTGAAATGCTACTGGGTAGAAAATAGCCTGGAGACATCTTTTGTGGAAACGTCTAAATTAAAATCACCCTCTATGATAATGATTTTTCAAAATGGAAATTTCCATTCATATCTTGTTTACTTAAAAAAAAATGAGCTGTCTGACCAATTACTGTGGCATTGACTAGAATTTTTGCTGAGATGTAGTCTTCTGGTCTACAGTGCTTGCACATACCCATGCTTTCCTTCTGGTGTTTGAGTGGAGAAGTGCATGGGGATGAGAAGACATCTCTGCTTTTCCTCCATCTGCTACCCCATCTCCCTTTCTCTCCTCTTTTGTACAAGCATCTCCCCTACTTCCCCATTTTGTACAGGGTGTGCATCTAAGGCTGCACACTTAGTTACCTAAGACACAGAACTTTATATTGCTGTACCAACTTAATTTCTATTATACATTCCCATTCTGTCTGCTAGTTGGAAATCTCAGTAAATTTAGAGTCATGCTCTTCCTCAGGGCTGAGTGTGAGGTCTCAGGTGATTTTCCAAGGCCAGGCATGGGGTCCCATCCGGTTTTTCAGTCATCTTTCTGGGCAGGTGTTTACTGAGTGCCCCTGGTTTCTGTATGCAGGGGCCTTTCAGATCTCTTTGCCTCTACTATGCCCAGAGTGCTATTTACCACACCATACATATATATGCTGCATTGGGTCTTAGTCCTTCCTTGCCACTTTGGGAGCCCTGCCATCTCCAGGACTTTGCTGATCGAGGTTGCTCATACTCACCACTCTCTGTGGCTTCCTTAGTGGATCAGTCAGTAAAGAATCTGCTTGCAGTCCAGGAGACCTGGGCTTGATCCCTGGGTCAGGAAGAACCCCTGGAGAAGGAAATGGCAACCCACTCCAGTATTCTTGCCTGGGGAATCCCATCCCATGGACAGAGGTGCCTGGTGGGCTGCAGTTTATGGGGTCACAAGAGTCAGACATGACTGAGTGACTAAACCACCACCACCACCACTCTCTGCAGATCTGCTGGGGAAGTGGGAGCCCAGGTTCACTCCCTCTGAAACTCACCCTTTAACCCTCTTGTCCTCTATGGGTTTATACTTTTAGAAAAATAGATCCTAAAGACCTATGGCAAAGAGGAATGGAGTCTGCTACTTGCTTGATAGGAAGAAGAAAATGAGAATGTGTAGGGAGAGAATATAAGCAGAAATCTCAAAAATTACCTCTTCTCATTACCTTAGTAGTAATAATTACTTGATGTTTTATATACAGACATCGACCCTCCTCAAAACCTTCATCCTTCTGCTATAACCCAATCTGGTGGGGTATTGACCTGGACACCCCCCTCTGCCGAGATCGATGGCTATATTCTGACCTACCAGTTCCCAGATGGCACCGTGAAGGTACTGGACACTCGTCTTTTCTCTTCTACTCCAGCCTCCATGTACAGAAACTCACTGCGGCCAACCAGCTTAATAGCTGGTCCCATGGCAACCTGCTTATGAATGTGTTGATCCCTACTGATCAGTTGCTGTATACAAGGGAGAATGCTAAACTTGGTCATTTGTGAACAGTATACGTGTGGTCCCATTTTATGGGACTAACCTTCGTGCCTGCTCCTTCCTAGCTGCCTGTCACGTATCTGTTGGCCACACATCTGTCCCATGTTACTTTCCCAGTAAATGTTAGCTGCATGAGGACAGGAGATTTTTGTCTGCTTTGCCTCACCTTGTGTCTAAAGTGTTTGGAACTTAGCACATGGTTGGTGTTCAATAAATATTTATTTAATGAATTTGATTAACCTTATTTCAAGAGTTACACCTCTCACCTGGAATTAGAAAGCCAAGATATTTTTGTGACTTGTCCCAGTGGAAAGTTGTATTCTCTTTCCTTGAAAGAAAAAAGGGGGGGAAGGAAAAAAGGAAGGGCACCTTGATTTATTCATTATCTCAGTGGGAAAGCTGCCACTATAAGCATAGGGAGAAAGGTCATTGAAAACCCAGCTATCTTCCTGCCTCAGATATCAGTGGCCAGCTTCACTTTGCCCATTACTTTCTCAGCTTGGTGTTGCTAGCCTGTTGTTGCCAGTAGTGGCTGTTGTTGGTGCCCCAGCTTGTATCTGGAGGGCAGGAGACCTCATGCTGGTTCCCTGCTAGAGCTCCCAGAAGTGCTGAATCTCCATGGCACAGCCCTAAAGAGAAGCGGCTAGAACCTACTAGGATTCTGGGTTACTACCGAGCCCTCAAAAAGGCAAAACTCTACCTTCCCAAGGAGCTTCTGTCATTAGCACCAGGGACTGCTGTTGACACCGAGGGTGCTGCGGGTGATGAGTGAATGTCTACTGTCTTCTTTGTTTGGTAGGAGGTGCAGCTTGGAAGAGGGGACCAGAGGTTTGAGTTGCAAGGCCTTGAGCAGAGTGTCACCCTCCCTGTCTCCTTAGTTGCCTTTAAGGGTGATCGCCGGAGCAGGAGTATATCTACCAACCTTTCCACAGGTAATGTGAGCTCATGCATCTGCATGAGAATGCAGTGCAGGACAAGCATGGGACAAGCCAGAAAATGTTTCCAAGGAAGAGTGAGTGGCGACAGGGCTCTGGATTTCTCTAGACAAGGGGAAATAGAAGTGGGGTTATGAATTCAGAAGAAACCCATCCCATGGTAAAGAGACGAAGGAAGGGAGTGAAGTGGAGTATTGTCTGGTGGAGGGGAATGGGGGGTTTGGTCAGAGGAGGAAGTGATGTGAACTTGACCTTATTTGGTGGCACCAGTGGTAAAGAACCCCCCTGCCAATGCAGGAGACGTAAGAGATGTGGGTTCAGTCTCTCGGTTGGAAAGATCTACTGGAGGGCATGGCCAACCCACTCCAGTATTCTTGCTTGGGGAATCCCACAGACAGAGGAGCTGGCAGCTTGCGGTACATAGGGTCGCAAAGAGTTGGACATTGAAGTAATTTAGCACACACACTAGTACATTTAGGGGATTTGATGCGAGCAAGGTGAGTGAGAAAAATAAGATGCAAGTGAAGAGTTGGAAGATGCAAAGTAGTAGGAGGTTCCAAAATATTATATTTCTAAACAAAATAAATGATCTTAAAATACGGGACTAGCCCCACTCCCCTTCTCCCTTGCATTTCTCCCAACGACACTGTCCTTCTGCTTGCTTCCCAGTTGGTGCCCGTTTTCCACACCCTTCAGACTGCAGTCAAGTTCAGCAGAACAGTAACGTCGCCAGTGGCCTCTACACCATCTACCTGCATGGGGATGCCAGCCGGCCCCTGCAGGTGTACTGTGACATGGACACAGATGGAGGCGGCTGGACTGTGAGTCACAGAGCCCTGGGCAGTGTCTTGTTTCTCAGCCCAGGGAGCTCTATTTCTTCTTCATCCATGGGAGAGAGATGCTTTGGTGCCTTGCAGCTATTTTCAGAGAACAGAGAACTGTAAGAACAGAGCCCGAGGTACTTGATTCCTGGGATAGAGCAGGCTTGGTTAAATTCAGGCTGATGTTTGGGAAAGCTTGTAGGTTTATCACCATCTATTAATACTAATTGCCTCTTTACATGCGTTGCCTACATTTTACTCTCTGCAAAGCACTCTCATAAACATGACCTTCATATATAAGCTATAGAATGAGAGAGATTATATTGCTTATACTTTATAAATGGGTAGATTGAAGCCCAGAAGAAATGCCCTGAACGAGTCACGTATCGTTCAGTTATCAGTCATATTCAACTCTTTGTGACCCCCTGGATTGCAGCATGCCAGGTTTCCCTGTCCTTCACCATCCTCTGGAGTTTTCTCAAATTCATGTCTACTGAGTTGGTCACATGAGTTAATAACAAAGTTGGGACCAGATTCTAGGATTCCAGCCTCCTGGGTCATTGGTTTTCCCAATGGGTCATCTCAGGTCATCCAAAATGGAAACACATGGCCTCTTTGGGGGCTCAGTCCTCTGAATTTTGGAGCCTGTTGCCCAAGCTCTGCATCCTGGCTCCACAGTATAGAAGCAGGGCCTTTGGAACTTTGATACGAAAGGCTAAACCCTGAAAGAAGGAAACTTGCAATGTTCTGATCATCTCACATCTGTGTGGAGGTTTTATTCTCTGTGGGCTATTAAACCACATGGTACCTTCTTTGATTGCATCTGCTGATCCAATTATATGATGAGCTGCTTTTGAGACTTTCAATCTGATCTTTCCACCTCTCCTTACCCTCTTCTCCCTGTACCTGAACAGCGAGAGGCTCTCACTGCTCCAAACCAGCCTGCAGCCTTACCTGCTGTGCTTCCACCGCTTGCTGTG
The DNA here is from genome assembly GCA_006408675.1 of Madoqua kirkii. Lineage (NCBI taxonomy): Eukaryota > Metazoa > Chordata > Mammalia > Artiodactyla > Bovidae > Madoqua > Madoqua kirkii. The sequence goes on from SJYC01069490.1 coordinate 25,535, forward strand.
GGAAGGAGAAAGCATGATCTCATAGAGCTCAGACTATGTTCATTTACACATTTGCTCAGGGTCCTGTGGAACCAAAGACACTGGAGCAGCCACAGATAAAATGATGCCATCTGATAAGCAGGAAAGAGGAAAACTTATTATCCACAAACCCTGCATCCGAAGGCAGAAATGGATCAGATGGGGGACATTCCTGATTGATTTGTAAAGATAATGGAACCGAGTGTCACGTGGGAGGCCATCCACCTGACTAGACTCAGCACCTGCTGCTTCTCATCAGCACCATTGTGCCTCTGTGCTTCTGATCCTTTAAGCTTGAAGCCAGTTCCCTGCCTTTGTCCCTGTAGTTACCTGTTGGCAGGATGTCTGTACTGTCCAGTGTGGTCTTTCTATTGTTTGTTTGTTTACTTTTGGGGGTGGATGGTGGTGTGCTGCATGGCATATGGGATCTTAGTTCCCCAATAAGGGATGGAACCCATGCTTCTTGCTTTGGAAGTGCAGTATCTTGACCAATGGACCTCCAGGGAAGTCCCTGTTGATGTGGCCTTTTTGAAAGCCAGCCTCACACAGACAAAGAGATGTGTGTGTCTAGGGCAATTTTTTGAAAGATACCTGTTACTAGTCTGTCTGCCTGGGAGTATCCATGATTCTTTTCCACTAATATTTATTGAGTGCCTACGATGTGTCAGGTACTGTTTTGTACACTAGGAACCAGCAGTGGACCAAATAGACAAAAATCCCTGACCTCAAGGAGCTTGCTTTTTACATCTTGCCCACACAAGTGATCTTTGCCAGAACACAGAGGTCAGTTCCAGAAATAACTCTGGGTTCCCACCAGTGCCAGTGCCCCATCCCCTCCCTAATCTTGTTTTCTCACCCAGGTTCCTCAAGATGCTACATGAACTGAGACTCTGTAGGGTTCTCCTCGAAGCCACTACACTCCAGGAAATATGTGGAGCCCTGTAAACCTCTCCACCGAATCTTTTACTGGCAGTTTCCATGTTTTGGGGTGTTCAAAAGTCTTCTGTCACTGAAAGATGATCATAGAATATTACCCTTATAAACAGAGCTTCTCAAATCCTTTTAAGGAAATTCTTCTCCACTCAGGCAGCAAGAACACAATTTGATTGACTTGGGTTAGCCAGAACTGCCCTGAGGTAACTGAGGCTGTGGGTGGGAAGCTGGAATGGAGACTGTCAAGGAACACTTAAGTGTCTCAAATATTTCCGTTTCTGTTTCCCATCTTGCAAGTCCTGAGAACTACATGAGAGGCTCTTTCCATAGGCATCTAAGTGAGATTTTCATTTTTTCCTCCTGATTTGCTCATTTAGGACTGAAAGTTCTAGAGTACAAGGAAGCTGTGTTGTTAGAATCAAACGAAGATTTTTTTCTCCTTTGAGAGTTATTTGGCAAGGGATTTCTGTTCTCCCAAATAGTTCATGATGAGATATTTCACCTCATAGAAGGGAATGGACTAGATTCTCAGTGAGTCAATTAAGGCTGCCTGATCAAGATGTACAAATGATCCCTGTGGGTCAATTCATTTGAAATCTGACATTATAAAATGTAAGCTAACACATTTACTGAGATATAATAATCACTTATTATATCTGTATGAGCCAGACTCTGGCCTTTATGATTTATCATGATTCATGACCATGCTGAAGCCTTGATTTAAGAGAATGACAAATAAGCTATTAACATCTTGATCTCATAGTTTAGAGAGGTGAGGCTAGTCAAGGTTAACTGACTTGCCCAAGGAGACAGCCAGTAAGTGTAGAGCTGGGTCTAAATAGTGATGCAAAGAGCATCAGATCTTTTTTTTTTTTTTTTTTCCAATTTCTCTAGCCACACTGAAGCATTAGTAAAATAAACAAAGAAGCAAACAAAAAAATGCTTTGGCACTACGTTCATTGATAGGAGATAGAGACCAAACGCGTTTGTAAAGCCTCTGTCCTAGGAGAGTGGGATCAGATTTGAGCCTGACCTACACAGGAACTAACTACATTAGTGGGAATAGAATTTGATGCAGTGTGTATGGAACCAAATGGTGATGCCCTAGGATTTCATTGTTCATGATCCAGGAGTCCCAGGTGCCGTGATAGAATATGAACAGCCTCAGAATCTTAAGGCATGCTCTTTAAACAGTAGGCTCCACACAGCTGGTGTTTTCAGACTTCCTCAGGGAAAGATGAGGCAGTGTTTTATCTTTGCATCAGCCACCGAATAGTTGGCTGTGTGACTCTATTTGTTTTTCTACACTTTCTCATCTGTAAAATGGCATTGTATATTCTTGCCCTGGAGTCAGCCTTTAAAAGTGCTTAACGAGCGCTTGTTACATGGATCAGTAAGTGAAAAAAGAAATCAAGGAAGCCAGGGAAGGAAGGCGATGTCTCTACAAGATGGACACGTAAGAAGAGGGGAGAGGGAGCGGCAGTGTTAGTGAGTGTTAGTACAGCTGTTCACCTGAGCATCCCTACGTTCTGCTCCCGGCTCGCTACCTTTCACACACCCTGTCTCACGAGTCCTCCTAGCACCTCTAGGGGCAGACACCTCCTTCCCGCTTCCAACCCTGTTGGACAACAAGTTGACTGATGCTCAGGAACAGAAATGACTGAGTCACCAGCCCCCTGTCAGGACCCCCACCATTTATTCAGTGCCCCCCAGGCCAGCAGACAGGGACTGATGCTTCAGGAGTTGGTGGTGAGCTCTGGGCACTGTTGTGGGCAACCCGCTCTCTTCTTCCTCCCTGTCTCTTCCCAGAGAAAAATGTATCAAGAAGGCTCAAGTATTAGGAGGTCTACCTCACCAAATTCCAGATGAAGTGGTTAACTTCAAGGCACGTGGAGGGGATTGGATTTTGTGTTGGAGCTTCTGCTTCTGAAGGAGCACAAAGGACAGAAGGTGGAGAGGAAGATGCCACTCCCTTCTTAGGGAGTTCCAGACTCATGTGTGGGGTTAGCTAGGATGGCATCCAGCATGGCTGCCAAGGCCAGGAGGAATTAGAAGTGCAAAAGCATACATAGGTGCCTTTAGCCTTTAGCTGCTTTTTAGATTTACTTCGTAGAAAAGAATCGAGTGATTCTGACCAGCACTGCCTTCCTTCCCCAGATGGAGGGATTTTTGAAAAAAAGCAGCCCATATTCTCATGAAACAGCCCCCACCGTGTCTCCGTGTTGTCCTTTCTCACTCACTCTTCAGCTGAATCTGGTTGGCTTTCTGCCCTCATCACTCACTAGCACAGCCTTCGCTCAAGTCACCGGTGCTTCCGTGTCACCAGAGGTTGCAGGCAGTTTGGGCATCACGTTCCCTGACGTCTCACCAGCGCTTGACATTGTCGGGCACACTTTTCTCTGGTGGCCTTTCTGATTCCGCGTTTTCCCAGCTGTCCTTCACGCCGCCAGCGGCTCCTCTTCCTCCTTCATGAACTCATCTTGCTGCGTGTGGCTCTTATATCTTGGGATCCACAAGGCTTCATTCTAGGCCACTTGCTCCTTTTAGTCCTGTTTTGGTCTCATCCTTCCAATGGCTTCCTCTCCCTCTCTGCGTCCTGGTGACTTTCCATGTTAGTAAGGATGGGATGGGCTAAGCCATCGTAGCAAACTAACACCTAATTCCAGTGAGTTAACCCATAGCAGGTTTTTTTCTCATGTGTACAAAGTCACTACCAAGTGGTGACTCAGGGATTCAGACTGATTCCAGCTCGTGATTCTGCCCTGTTGACATGTGGCCTTCACCAGGGCACCGTGGCCTGGGGCAATGGGGAGGAAGCACTGGTGACTTTGAGCGAAGGCTGTGCTAGTGTGTGATGAGGGCAGAGAGCCAGCCAGGTTCAGCTGAAGAGTGAGTGAGAAGGCACAACACGGAGACACGGTGGGGGCTGTTTTGTGAGAGTATGCGCTGCTTTCTTTTCAAAAATCCCTCCATCTGGGGAAGGAAGGCAGTGCTGGTCAGAATCACTCAATTCTTTTCTATGAAGTAAATCTAAAAAGCACCTATGTATGCTTTTGCACTTCTAATTCCTCCCCACCCCACACCCTGTGCTCCTGCTTTTGGTCCTGTAGCTGGAACAAGTCACATGGTTCCAACTTAACTGCAAGAAAGGCTAGAACAAAAAGTCTCTTTGTGTCCTGGAGGAGAGGAGAGCGAAATTGGACTTGGTGAGTGCCAGCACGATCTCAGACACATGCTCACCTTCTAAGGCCAGCCTGGCCTGCTCCTGAGAGCTCTGGCCCTTACATTCAGCAGCTCCTACGGCACCTTCATTCACCAGGATACCTCAGAAGCCACTCACACTCACCAGGTCCCCAAATGAGCAATGTTGCCCCCATGGAAACTGTCCTGTCTCAGAGCCCCTTTCTCAGCGACTGGCAGAGTGAATTGCCATCAGCACTGGGAGCCCAGAACTCCAAAGCCAGTCTTGATGTCCTCCTCTCTCTCAGCTCCACTTCGGTCCATCACCACCTCTGTCAGTTTCACCTCCTGGCCACTTCTGTCCATCTTCAGGGCAGCCCCCAGCATGCCATGCTGTCCTTTCTCATTCAGCCATGTCTGTCCATATGTGTCAGAGAGAAACGCCAGTCTCACTCTTCAGGTCTTTCAGAGGCGGAACACCGGGCAGCTGGATTTCTTCAAGCGCTGGCGGACCTACGTGGAAGGCTTCGGGGACCCCATGAAGGAGTTCTGGCTTGGTATGATCTTTGAGCATCCCTGAAGGCTGGGGTGTGGAGGGGAGATTCCTCCCTAAGAAGCTGTTCAGGCAGCTTGAGGCAGCTCCCTGCATTCAGGAAGAGCTCCAGGTGATGGGGGCACTGAGGAAGCTGCCCACCAGGGTGTGAGTGGGGCCGGGTCACTGGGAAGGTTCTCGTGTGCACTGAGTGTGTGGGAGGGTGGGACTGTCACACGTGGGCTTTATGCTGCATCTGAGCCCCACACAATCTGCCTGCAGCCTGAACTTCTCAGAAGCCTCAAGAGAACAGTTATTGTTGATTGGGATTCTGGGCTCTCACTGGGCAGTCACACAGGTCCCCTGGAATTCTGTGAGGAATGCCAGCCATTGTGGCGTTGTTTTCTCCCTTTTCCTTCTGCTCTTTTCTGGAGCAGATGTTCGTGGAGAATGAAATAGCCAGAAGCATCAATTGGGAAATGAAGAATTAGAAACTCATCACGTGGATACGCAGCCTCTGACAGAGTAGATGAGTTTTGTGGTTTGCTTGGTTCAAAAATCCCGTCAGTGACCTTGGAGTCCGTGGTTGATCTCCTCTCCCACTTGGTGAGATAAGTGGATGATAAGTGGAAATGCTCCTGCTTGAGAGAGAAGGAGTCATCCCATGATCACCAACCCCCCACCCCCGCTCCCTTCCAGAGGGCATGGTTTCCACACTCAGAAGCATGACTGTGCCAAAGACATAATGGGTTGAGAAAACAGCGAGAGATGGAATAGGGAGGACCCTCCCATTATCACAGGAGGAAAAGGCCGAGGCATCTTTGGGGGACTGGAAGTCTCAGATGCAAACGGTGGGTGCTCACACACACAGGGTGATTGGTTACCAGAACTCTGTTCCTTGTTCTTAGGACTTGACAAGCTACACAACCTCACCATGGGCACGCCCACCCGCTATGAGGTGAGAGTGGACTTACAGACTGCCAACGAATCTGCCTATGCCGTGTACGACTCCTTCCAGGTGGCCTCCAGCAAGGAGCGGTACAGGCTCACGGTTGGGAAATACAGAGGCACAGCAGGTAAGACAAAACGTGTCCTTCCTGCTGGGGTCTCCTGCCTGGTGCGTCTTGAGGATGGGTCAGCCTCCTGCCATGGACCTGGGGGATGGAATATTGTTTTACGAAGGTGCATTGTTCTCATTGAACAGTTGAGGCCCCGCTCCCTATTGGAAGGTTCTCGTGTGCACTGAGTGTGTGGGAGGGTGGGACTGTCACACGTGGGCTTTATGCTGCATCTGAGCCCCACACAATCTGCCTGCAGCCTGAACTTCTCAGAAGCCTCAAGAGAACAGTTATTGATTGATTGGGATTCTGGGCTCTCACTGGGCAGTCACACAGGTCCCCTGGAATTCTGTGAGGAATGCCAGCCATTGTGGCGTTGTTTTCTCCCTTTTCCTTCTGCTCTTTTCTGGAGCAGATGTTCGTGGAGAATGAAATAGCCAGAAGCATCAATTGGGAAATGAAGAATTAGAAACTCATCACGTGGATACGCAGCCTCTGACAGAGTAGATGAGTTTTGTGGTTTGCTTGGTTCAAAAATCCCGTCAGTGACCTTGGAGTCCGTGGTTGATCTCCTCTCCCACTTGGTGAGATAAGTGGATGATAAGTGGAAATGCTCCTGCTTGAGAGAGAAGGAGTCATCCCATGATCACCAACCCCCCACCCCCGCTCCCTTCCAGAGGGCATGGTTTCCACACTCAGAAGCATGACTGTGCCAAAGACATAATGGGTTGAGAAAACAGCGAGAGATGGAATAGGGAGGACCCTCCCATTATCACAGGAGGAAAAGGCCGAGGCATCTTTGGGGGACTGGAAGTCTCAGATGCAAACGGTGGGTGCTCACACACACAGGGTGATTGGTTACCAGAACTCTGTTCCTTGTTCTTAGGACTTGACAAGCTACACAACCTCACCATGGGCACGCCCACCCGCTATGAGGTGAGAGTGGACTTACAGACTGCCAACGAATCTGCCTATGCCGTGTACGACTCCTTCCAGGTGGCCTCCAGCAAGGAGCGGTACAGGCTCACGGTTGGGAAATACAGAGGCACAGCAGGTAAGACAAAACGTGTCCTTCCTGCTGGGGTCTCCTGCCTGGTGCGTCTTGAGGATGGGTCAGCCTCCTGCCATGGACCTGGGGGATGGAATATTGTTTTACGAAGGTGCATTGTTCTCATTGAACAGTTGAGGCCCCGCTCCCTATAGGGAGTTAAACAGAATCGTCAAAGCAATCTTTGACCATCATAAAATCAGAACTTATGTATGTTACACACTGATCCCCCACCAGTAAAATTCTTCCTCTTCTACTGCCCCAATTCAGGCGTTGTACACTAGCTGATGAACCCACATTCCAAGAGACTTCACGGTGTCTGCCCACCTCTTATTAGGCTTCAGTAGTGTGGCTGCCACTCTCGCACAGTGTTACCTGTGTGTGTGTTATTTAAATTTATTGTAGTACTTTGTCATAAATAAAGACAGAAGAATGAAAGTGCTGATTCACACAATAAGAAGTCTAGGTCTCATTAGTTCCACACAACTATGACAACACAGAAATTAACAATTTAGCTGAAAGGAGGGGAACGGTAGCCTCAATTAGCATCTCATTGGATTTAAGCCAGTTGGTGTGTTAAGTCGTGAAAGGAAAAGAACAAAATTAAGCAGCTGATGAAATACTGGAATTATGACCCTGAGCATTTTCTTTAAGATGCCAGGTGTGGTTATTGTTTTAATACTATACTTTAAACCTATATTTATCGTCTTTAAACCCTAGCAAGTAAGTTTAGTGTTTGACTTAGCATGTTTTTGACTTTGTTGGGGCTATGTAGGAATGTGTGTGTGTGTTAGTCGCACAGTTGTGTTGAACTCCTTGGGACCCCAGTGACTGTATCAGACCAGGCTTCCCTGTCCTTTACTATCTCCCAGAGTTTGCTCAAACTCATGTCTGAGTTGATGATGCCATCCAACCATCTCATCTTCTGTCATCCCTTCTTCTCCTGCCCTCAGTCTTTCCCATCATCAGGGTCTTTTCCAGTGAGTTGGCTTTTTGCATCAGGTGGCCAAAGCTTCAGCTTCAGGATTAGTCCTTCCAGTGAATATTCAGGGCTGTTATAGAAAATGTGGAAGTCAGGCATAGAAAAAAGCCAGTTAAAATACAATTGGGAAACACAGATGGGCATTTAGTTGAGTCTAAGGATATTAATCAAATGAGAGGGATTTCGAGACGCCCTTTTGTAAGAGTGAGTGTGCTGCCTCCCACCCTCTTTCACCAGCTGTAGCTGATCAGATTGCATTCCAGCCAGAGGTGAAAGGGGTGTGCACATTCCAGCCTCTCCTAGACCTGTCAGTGAAAAGCAAGAAAGACATGAAGTTTTATTCCAGCTAACCCGAGGATTATAGCCCGGGTGGCAGTCTTTCAGAAAACTCAGAGGACTGTCTCTCCTTAGAGACAGTTAGAGGTCAGAGCACAGTTAGATACGTTTTTGAGACAGAGGGTTATAAGTCCGTCAAATGATGTATCATTGACAGTTTACAAAGTCCAGATCTACACCGCATACAAAGTGTTGGATCACGGGTCATGATTCATGGTGGCTCCTTGAGGATATTAGGAAGGCATGTCATTTCCTAAAGAGGTCTGGTTAACACAGATGTGTGGTACACACTAAAGGGGAAGGACGAGGCCCAGATGGGCCCTGTATCTTGCCAGAAAATATGAACTTTATTTCATCAGACCCCTCGGGCCTCCTCCTGTTCTGTCTCAGCCCACATGGTTGAATATCTGGCCATCCCTTTTCTTCCCAATACCCTGTTCAGTCCTGACCACAGTGATCAGTCAGCCTTCCTTTCTCAGGCTGAAAAAGCCCAGTCTTCAGAAACTCCACTCAGGGCACCTTCTACAGATGAGACATGGGGTTGTGCCGGTTCCCTTTGGCACTTGTGCCCGCATCCCTCCCTGAACCCACTGCCCTCATGGGCCTTCTGCTGGGGACCTCGCTCAAGCCTGCCCTCCAGGCTACCTAGTCTCCCTCCCTCTAGTATTCAAATGTCTCTTCTCTGAGGTCTATCCTAATCCAGTAAATGGCCTGATGCTAATGGGAAAATGAGTGAAAAGGAGTCAACATCTTTGTGAATTACTGTGATTCTCCTCCCGGGGCTCTATTTGCATTTTAACTGCGATTAGGGGCTAATTCCCATTCTAAGGTTGTGCAGGCCAACAAGTGCTGGTCAGTGGAGGATGTATTTTTTAATAGAAAGCCTTGGGAGACTCAGAATTCATGCAGCATTTAGGCAGCAGTCTATTCTTCCCCTGTGTACTATCATTCTTACTCTTAAATTCTGAATTACAGTGGTGGGGTTAGTAGAGTTTGAATTTTCCTTATATGTGCTGATTGGTCCCCAAGGAGGATTTTGAAATTTAGCAAGCTTCTGGCTGCTTATGTCCTAGATGATGAGGTACTGTTTAGAGGACATGGCATTCAGATAGAAAGCGAATATTTTGATATCTCCAGGCATGGGCCAGCTCTTCCCAGCTTTTAACCCTGTTGTCACTCTTTTTGGAACTAGAGATGTACAGCCCTGGAGGATAAATGAGGTTTTAGACTCTTTCCTTACTCAGACTATCCAGGTGGACCCTTAACTTTTACTTCTACTGAAGTCAAATCAAGAAGCTGCAAAATAGAGATAGAGACACAGATATATGGACACCAAAGCGGGAGGGAGGGGTGGGGTGAATTGGGAGATTGGACATATTCACACTGTTGATGCTATGTATAAAATAGATAACTAAGGAGGACCTGCTGTATATATAGCTCAGGGAACCCTACTCAGATATACATGTATGTGTAAATGACTCGCTTTGCTGTACAGGAGACACTAACACAACCGTGTAAAGCAGCTCTTGTGCTAAATAGGGCTTCCCAGGAGGCGCTAGTGGTAAAGAGCCTGCCTGCCAATGAAGGAGACATGAGACACGGGTTCGATCCCTGGGTCAGGAAGATCCCCTGGAGAAGGACATGGCAACCCACTCCAGTATTCTTGCCAGGAGAATCCCATGGACAGAGGAGCCTGGCAGGCTGCAGTCCACAGGGTCTCAAAGATTTGGACATGACTGAATCATGTCTATTGCTGATTCACTTTGCTGTACAGTTGAAACTAAAATAACATTGTAAAGCAGCTATACCCCAATAAAAATTAATTTTAAAAAATCCAGCACATTATTCCGCCTTGAAGAAAACTCCAACAAAGTAATGCCAGGTCAATTGTAATGGTAAGGTAATGCTGGGCTCTGATTCTTGGAATGAGACGGGTAGGACATTCTATGAGCTCTGCCTTCAGGATGCCGCTGTTCATTAATTTGGAGATTATTTTGGTGGATTAAATAGGCAGACATTCAGGATGGTGCAGAAGGATTTCTGTGGGCTAACTAGCCACTTACAGCTGATTTCAGAGACTTAGAGCTGCTCAAGAAGGGATGGTTCACCCTCTACAGACACTTAGAAATGTGAGGAGGAACTCAACCAGCATTCAGTGGGCTGGGGCCAGGGTTGCCAAATACCCACAGTAGAAAGATTTTCCACCCCAAATGCCAGTGCCTTCCTAGCTTTGAAGTGAATTTTTTAAGTACTGGCACTTAAAGAAGGAAAGCATCGTTGAACACATGAACAAAAGGGAAAGCTGGAGGTGACCCAAATCACACTTTCATCAGCCTATTCTTGGTCTCAGAGTGGAAGATGTTCAAGGTCCAGACATGTGATCCTGTGCCTGTGTGTCATTAACAGGGGATGTGATGCTAACAGCTTCTTCTGGCCTGAGACGGCTTAGCTGTCTGGCTCATTTTTCCTATCTCAAGAAGTACGAGAGGAGAAGAGTTGGTTCCAGAGTGATTTATATATATATATTTATTTAAATATTTTTAAATTTTTATTTACCTAGTTTTGGCCATACTGGGTCTTCATTGCTGTGTGGGCATGGGCTTTTTCTAGCTGTAGCGAGTGGGGGTACCCTTTAGTTGTACACAGGCTTCTCATTGTGGTGGCTCCTCTCATTGTGGGGCACGGGCTCTAGGGCTTCAGTAGCTGCAGAGCATGGGTTCTAGATCATGGGCTCAGTAGTTGTGGCACACGGGCTCAGTTGCCCTGCAGCATGTGGGGGCTTTCTGGACCATGGATCGGACCTGTGTCCCTTGCAATGGCAGGAAGATTCTTAACCACTGGACCCACTAGGGACCCCACTGGCCATGCACCCCCCCAAGAGATATTTTGATAAGAGGGGTGCTGACCATCTCAGCAGCCTCACCTGGGCTTGGGTTCAGACCTCCCACGGGCTTGCCACTGACTCCTCCCACCCAAGGCCATTGCACTAGAAGTGGGGCACTTATCTCTCATCAATGTTTTCTCCTAAAACTCCCAGAGAGGAAGAGAGTCTAACCACCATTGACTTTTCTGCTTTATTTTCCTTGGGGAGATAAGCTTAACACATCAGAACACTGTCTTGGCCAGGGCCTGATGCCCAAAGAAAAGTTAGCTTTTGATTTATGAGAGCACTCACTATCTACACTTGGAACATTAGAAGGTAGATAATCCATCATGGATTGGGGCTAGGGGGGTACTCTCACACTCAGACCACAACCCTCTTCACCTTTCTTTATCCCAGCGCCCAAGGTTAGATGGCCATGGGGAGATCTTTACGAAGCAGCCTCTGCACAGGTGCTTAGAAAACAGCTCTTGGAACTTACTTGCAAGTTAGGTAAACTGTGCTCATTAAAAGTATTACTAAGGGAGCCATTGTGCAGTATTTTGAACTGTAGGGAATTATCTGCAGAAAATCTAAGGAGATGAAGAAATGTCTGTGAATGAAGTGACAGTTTGCTCTTCTTTCACTGGAGAAAATTAACAGGGGAAGAGGTTTTTCTGTGTCTCAGAAAAGACCCTGATGCTGGGAAAGATTGAAGGGAGGAGGAGGAGGAGGGGACAACAGGATGAAATGGTTGGAGGACATCACTGACTCAATGGGCATGAGTTTGAGCAAGCTCCGGGAGATGGTGAAGGACAGGAAGCCTGATGTGCCGCAGTCCCTGTGGTCACAAAGCATTGAACATGACTGAGTGACTGAACAATAACAGAGGTGGACATGAGGGCTACCTGGGTGGCCAGCTGGAATCCACCTACCAGTGCAAGAGACATGGGTTCAATCCCTAGGTCAGGAGGATCCCCTGGGGAAGGAAATTGCAACCCATTCCAATACTCTTGCTGGAGAATACCATGGACAGAGGAGCCTGGCAGGCTATATATTGTCCATGGGGTTGCAAAAGAGTTGGACATGACTTAGTGACTAAACAATACGGTGAACATGAAAGGGCCACCGTCTGAGCTCCCAAATGAGAAAGACAAACTGGGACCTTCCCTTTACACCGTTTTGTCAACGCTTTATGTATCTACCTCAGCCACCCACAACTAAGAGCAAGGACCAACCACTGTCTGCATCTCAGAGCCTGGGCCACGGCAGGTGTACCTGATGTTTCCTGAATGAATGAATGAATGAATGAGGTTGCGGGACAAAAGTTCTCAAGCTTCCGCTGGCGTCTGAAGGGCTTGTCAAAGCACAGACTGCAGGGTACCACCCTGGAGTTTCTGGTTCTGTAGGACTGGGGTGGGCCTGAGAACATGAATTTCTAAGTTCTCAGGTGATGTGGATGCCGCTGGCCCGGGGACTGAACTTTGAGAACCATTGCTGTAGACGGTCAGAGAGAGCTCGTTCTTGTTGGCATAATCAAAGCCTGCTGTTGAAATAAGGAAATTGCAGATGCATTGGTGGCTCAGAAGGAACCCTGGGCTTGGGGTCTCAGGTTGGAGCTTTGAGTCCTGGCTCTGCTGCCAGTGGTCTGAGAGACTGTGGCAAGTCCCTAGAACAAACTCTGGGAGTTTCCTTCCTCATGGGACTAAGAGCTGCCTGACTCACTCCTCAGGCTTGTCAGGGGCATCAGATGAGAATGTACGTCTGGAGGTGATCTGTAACTCAGAAATCAGACTAAGTGAAAGCATTGTTATCATAGGAACAGACTTGATTAAGCTTGGGATTTATATGAGCCCTTATTGCCGTTTATGAGCTGAATTAAAACATAAACTTGTAAAAGAATGACAAATGTGATGGGGAAATAGTGAAGCACGTCAAGTAATTAAGGCAGGTTTCCAGACAGTTTGTAATGAGCACTTAATTGTACCTGTGTGCCCAGAAGGGCTCTAGAAGTTCAGGTGTGTGTGTTAAGAGGGCAGTGGGAGGATTAAGAAGGAGACTCTTCCTCAGGAGTGGGATTGAGCTGGGCTTCGAGGAATGGTGAGGACTTGGACTGATGAAGGGTAGAGAGAAGCAGGTAAGCAGAGGCATGGACGATGGACTCGTCCACCCTACACATTCAGTGCCTTTGGGGACAGCAGGCTATGAGGTTGTACAGAAGGTACAGTCGAGGTACAAGCCTGCAAAGCCAGGAGGAGTAATTCATTCCTTGTGGGAGGAAGTAGATCTGAGATGAAGAAAAAGGATACTTGTTAAGCTTGGGAAGAACTGGGGAGCCGGTTGTATTGACACAGGCCTGGAGAGGTGAGAAGACCCCAGGGTGGCAGCCGTGGGGGACAGGGGTGTATTGGAGTGATCTGCAGAAGGAAGGGCTGGATCATTGGCGGGGGAGGAGGGCAACAGGATTGTCAAAGGTGGCTCAGGAGTGCCCAGTCTGGGCCACTGTGGGGATACTGAGGCAGAGACAGCTGCATGGGACAGGGGTTAGTTGTGTGAGGTCGGTCTAATACTATGAGGAATGTTGAGGAGTTTGGTTTTGGATGTTTGGATATTTTACTGTGAAGCCTCTAAGTGGAAATGCTATTCAAGCTGTTGGAAAAACAGGCCTGAAGTCTGGGTGACAAGCGAGGAAAGAGAACCTGTTCATTCGTATCGTGTGCTTATCTTGGCGATTTTGAGAAAAGCGTGACTCCTTGTGGCATAACCGACTGCACCCCTGGCATTTTTGTGCCCGGAGGTTTTCCTGCCGGGTCCTCTCTCAGGCCAGAGGAGGATCCCACCCACCTCTGTCACCTCTGCTTGCCCGCAGGTGATGCACTCACTTACCACAACGGATGGAAGTTTACAACCTTTGACCGAGACAATGACATTGCCCTCAGCAACTGTGCCCTGACGCATCACGGCGGCTGGTGGTACAAGAACTGCCACTTGGCCAACCCCAATGGCAGATACGGGGAGACCAAGCATAGTGAGGTAGGTGACAGGTGAACATCTTTTTTTGTCCCAGTGAAAGTGTTAGTCACTCAGTTGTGTCCGACACTTTGCGGCCCCCGGGGACTGCAGCCCACCAGGCTCCTCTGTCCATGAAATTCTCCAGGCAAGAATACTGGCTGCTGCTGCTGCTGCTAAGTCACTTCAGTCATGTCCGACTCTGTGCGACTCCATAGATGGCAGCCTACCAGGCTCCCCCGTCCCTGGGATTCTCCAGGCAAGAACACTGGAGTGGGTTGCTATTTCCTTCTCCAGGGGATCTTCCCAACCCAGGGATCAAACCTGCGTCTCTTTCATCTCCTGCATTGTCGGGCAGGTTCTTCACCACTAGCTCCACCCGTATTCTGTTCCCGGAGTGACACCCTCCAGCGGGTGTTCTGCCCCTCTGCCCCGCAGCAGAGGCTAACAGTCAGAGCTCTTTCTCCAGGCTCCATGGCCTTGGGGTCTAGGTCCTCTCTGCCCATCTGCTGCAGCCCCCTACTCTCTACATTCCCATCAGTGCTGCGCCCTTCTTTGGTGTAGGGCAGGACTCAGGCCGCCCACTGCTTAACAGAGATGGTATGCATCACACATCATCCTGCTTTATAAATTCACATGTGGACACGCTCTTCGTCAGCTTGAACTGCTGTAAGAAAATAATAGAGACTGAGTGGCTTAAACAGCAGGCATTCATTTCTCATGGTTCTGGGGGGATGCAAAGTCCATGTTCCCAGCAGATTCAGTTTCTGGTGGGAGGCCTTTCTGGCTTGTGGATGGCTGCCTTTTCACTGTATCCTCACACAGTAGAGGCAGAGAGCGAGCTCGAGAGTGATCTTGTCTGTCTTCTTCTTGGAAGAGCGCTGATCCTACCACGGGTGACGTCATTTAACCCTAGTTACCTCCCAAAGGCTCCACTTGCGAATACCATCACATTGGTGGTTAGGGCTTCAGTGTGTACATTTGGGGGGGTTGGGAGGGGACACAAACATTTTATCCATAACAGACACATCAGAATTCTATCCAGTTGTTCTTCCAGTTAAAAGTGAAAATTTTAAATGTTAGTCACTCGGTTGTGTCTGACTCTTTGCGATCCCAGGTTCCTCTGTCCATGGAATCCTCCACGCAAGAGTACTGGAGTGGGTAGCCATTCCCTTCTCCAGGGTATCTTCCTGACCCAGGAGTCAAACCTGGACCTCCTGCATTGCAGGTGGATTCTTTATCATCTGAGTCACCAGGGAAGTCCTTCTTCCAGTTAAACCAGAGCTATTTTTCTCTGTCCTTTGATCATGGGGAACACAGTTTTCTGCTTTAGGTAAGACCCATAGGGTCACTTTAGAGTTGGAAACGACTGAAGTGACTTAGCATACACACACATCCTTGGATCCACTATATCCTGCTGCTGCTGCTAAGTTGCTTCAGTCATGTCCGACTCTGTGACCTCATAGACGGCAGCCCACTAGGCTCCCCTGTCCCTGGGATTCTCCAGGCAAGAACACTGGAATGGGTTGCCATTTCCTTCTCCAATGCATGAAAGTGAAAAGTGAAAGTGAAGTCGCTCAGTCATGTCTGACTCTTAGCGACCCCATGGACTGCAGCCCACCAGGCTTCTCCATCCATGGGATTTTCCAGGCAAGATTATTGGAGTGGGGTGCCATTGCCTTCTCCACCACTTTGTCCTAGAGCCACCCAAAGTCTGCTCAGAGTGTTGTGCTAAACCAGTTTCTCCACTTCAGGAGTGTGAACACAAGCTCCTCACCCCTCCCTTGCTTGGAAGCTTTTCTGATTTCTCAGACTCTCATGCCCCGAGAACATCATCTTGACTCCTTGCCAGCAACTAGGCATCTCCTGCTTGCTCCCTTACAGCTTCTTGAAAATTGCATCTTTGTTCCTACTCATCACTGATCCACCCCACTTTATGAAATTTCCCCTCCTTGGGTTTCTAATTTCCTACCCTGGATCTTGATCCTAGCCTTCAGGAAGCCACCTCTCCCCAGAACTCACCTTATACCAACACGATTGTAAATATTAATATATCTAAAGTCCAGGTACATTCTGATTCCGTGGGTCCTAATCAGGCAGTAGGGACTCCCCATCTTTATGTGATTTCTCAAAGGGAAGAAGAAGTTTGCACTTAGGGGAACCAAGGAGGGGCCCATGAATCCTGGAGGCTGCATGTGGACTGACTCAGGGAAGCTGTGATCAGAGATCAGATATTTGAAATGAGCAGCCAGCATGCCCTAAACCATCCCCATATTTGCTAATAAAAGACATTCATCTGGTTAATGTGCTTTTCGCAGTCTGCACAGCATTTAGCTTCTTGTTTATTATTTACCTCACAAATTAAAATACATAAAATTGGTCACTTGGGCTCTTTATTGGCCAGGTTGCAAGGTTATTAAGTGAATTAAATATTATTGTGCTCACCAGTCAAAAGTCATAACACGAAATTTAGTTTTCAGCAGGCTATTCGTTACCCCAGAGCTAATATCTGTACGGTGTAAATTGAGAATGATTTTACACAATTGGCCAATTAATATGTTTATTTTCATCTTTAATTTTTTGTAAAGGAAAAGAGTGAAGCAAATCACTCTGAATTTAATCACTGCTGGCCAGGTTGACCCCGTGTTGTCTTTGCAGCTGCTCTGGCTTCACCCGCCTCCTGGGCTTACAACCCCCTCCTCCAACCCCAGGGGGCTTCCCAGTCCTCAGCCTGTCTAACCTCAGCTGCCCAGCAGGGGGCACACACTCCCAGATTCCTCTCTCTTCCTTTATAAGTATCCCAGTCTCCTTTTCTGTCCCTTGTGCAGAGAGGCATGGGCTTCACAGGTGGCACAGTGGTAAAGAACCCACCTGCCAATGCAGGAGGCTTGGGTTCAGTCCCTGGGTCGGGAAGATCCCCTGGAGAAGGAGATGGCAACCCACTCCAGTATCCTTGCCTGGGACATCCTGTGCAGAGAGGAGTCCATGGGGTTGTGAAAGAGTTGGACACGACTGAGTGACTAAACGACAAAGTAGAGAGGGAGTAGTTTCCCCGGTCGAGAAGTGCTCTTCGGTGCCGTGACCCGTTGGCTTGTTTATTTCTTGGCTTATCTATTTATTTATTTAATATAGGGGGTGAACTGGGAGCCGTGGAAGG